>JASDQU010106684.1:133600-144410 GCA_032191745.1 Picea mariana | reverse complement strand
TATATATATATATATATATATATTTCATGTTTTTCATAGCACCCTTTTGTGTGAATGCTCAGTTATATTGTCATCGTCGTCATCTAGAGACTTTATTCACATGATCTTATGTACAAGGCCAATGGGTTGTACATTTTATCAAAAATATTGATTAGATGGGACATGCACTAGATGCAGTGGAATAGAATTACTAAGAAAGTGCATCCATGCAAGCGATGAGTATCAATTGGGGAGGAAGGTGGTTTCCTTGCAAATCTTTAAATATGTCGCATATGACATTGATGGAGGATAGGAAAGAAAAAAATATACAATTGGTGACTTCTCAGGTACAATCATGTGACTTCATGAAGGACTTTGTCAAAAAGAGAGGAAAATATGTTCATCATGTGCATGTGGCTCGATGGCAGGAAGCGAATTTTAGAATATTCAGAGATACATTTCTCGTTGGTATTGTGTTATTAGTGGTTGATTTTATTGAGAAATACACCCTTGAACCACAAAATGAGATTAAAATCCAATATTATCACTTAGAGTAGGTCAACATAATGGTCCATATCACATACAGGCATAATCCAGATAGTAACAAAAAAAAACCAGTTATATTCAAGGAATATCACTTCTACATAAGCGATGATCGGTCCCATGACTTAGCCTAGGTAAAAAAATTATTTCATTTGTTTAACAATCACCTTAAGGAGAAAAACATATAGATGGATCAACATTGGATTTGTTCAGATGGTTTCACAGGCCAGTTAAAAATGCTCATGTATTTCAATGGTTGTATATGTAGAAAAAACAAACTCAAGGTACCACACATTTGAATCTATTTTGAGTATGGGAATGGGAAAGGGGAGCATGATGGAGCAGGTAAATACATAAAAAGAGAGTTACGTAGGAAAGAAATGAATTTCACAACCACTTCCCTCATTCAAGATGTGAAATCCATTGTTGAATGGTGTTCTTTAGTAATTGGAGAGGGAACATGAACCCGTGAAGACAAATCACAAAAGAAAGGACATGTACATATATATTTTTTGGAGGTGGTCAATGTAGATCAATCACAGTGGTATGCATGAAAAAAAATCCATGCCACTCATGGATTCCATTCAGTTAGAATATTGAACAATGTAATAGTTGAAATATGGAAGATAAAACTCTCTTGCTTATGTGGTCCATGTAGTAGTAATGAATGGGATTATTGTGAATCACAAAACTGAGTTGATATATGGGATCATGTATCACTCCCCATTGGTCAATGTATAACTATGGAATTGGAGGAGGAACACTAAAGTATTTCAGTATACTATGATCGTGTCTCAGATCTTGTATTGTCAGGTTTGTTGAAACATTCAATTAAATTTTGAATAACTAGCATCAATGTTTTATTATTTGATCATTTAGTGGACTCATGTGTTGGCATTCTATATTTTGCAGGTAACATATACAAAGTGGTTTCCCCAAGAGGTAATGAATGGGGCACTGATTATTGGCTGGCACATTTCTTATGGGGAAAGTAGACCCTCATGCGATCAGTAACATACTCTGAAGGCAATGAATTTTCAATTGGGTTGATGGTAATTAAAAGACAATATCTGAAATAGGATGAAAGAACATGAAAGAAAGGTGGTTATGTATTTCAATATTATAGACCAAGTGAATTTGTATACAACTTTACAAACTTGGTTGTTGGTACAAACCTCCAACCACAAACAATGCCAAGTAAAAACTCATCAAAGGTACTTTCCTTCCTATGAGCACAAGAAGTTAGTGGAGACCATCAGTATTAGAACTAATCTCGATGGTCTACTTGAATGACCATAGGTATGTAAAAGGAGTAATTGAACAAATATTTTATATTAATGAATTATTTAAATTTTGTCTTCATTTTATGGTTGTTATGGAATTCTTGTATTTCCATGCCTTGCCTTGCCTTGGCTTTGAAATGCCATGCTTTGAAATGCCTTACATTGTCTTTCCTTTCCATGACATGCCTTGACTTTCCATTCCATGCCATGCCTTTCCTTTCCATGCCATTCCTTGACTTTCCTTCACTTTCCATGTCATGCCTCACCATGCCATGCCTTGACTTTCCATGCCATGATTTTCCTTGCCCTCACTTGCCATGTCATTCCATGTCTTGTCATGCCATGCCATACCTTTCATTGCCTTCACTTTCCATGTCATTCCTTGCCTTTCCATTCCATGCCTTGAATTTCCTTCACTTTCCATGTTTTTCCTTTCCATGACATGCCATACCTTGAATTGCCTTCACTTGCCATGGCATGTCTTTCCTTGCCATGTCATGCCTTTCCTTTCCATGCCATGCCTTGCATTTCCTTCACTTTCCATGCCATGCCTTTCCTTTTCATGCCATTTATTTCCTTTCCATGACATTCCTTGCCTTATATCACTTGCAATTCTATGTCATGCAATGCCATGATATGCCATGCCTTTCCATGCCTTGTCTTTCCATGCCATGTCATGACATTCTTTGCATTTCCTTTACTTTCCATGTCATTCATTTCCTTTCCATGCCTTCACTTTCCATGTCATGCCATGCCATGCCTTGCATTTCCTTCACTTGTTATGCCATGCCTTTCCTTTCCATGACATGTCATGTCATGCCTTGCATTTCCTTCACTTGTTATGCCATGCCTTTCCTTGCCATGACATGCCATGCCATGCCTTGCATTTCCTTCACTTTCCATGCCATGCCTTGCCTTTCCATTCCATTCCTTTCTTTTCCATGAAATTCCATGTCATGCATTGCATTATATCACTTTTCATACCATGCCATGCCTTTTCTTTCCATTCCATGCCTTGCCTTGCCTTGCCATGTCATGTCATGCCATGCCTTGCATTGCCTTCACTTTCCATGTCATGTCTTTCCTTTCCATGCCATTCCTTTCCTTGCCTTCACTTTCCATGACATACCATGTCATGCTTTGTCATTCCATGCCTTTCCTTTCCATTCCATGCATTTTCATGCCTTTCATTTCCTTTACTTTCCATGACATGCCTTTCCTTTCCATGTCATGCCATGCCATGCCTTGCATTTTCTTCACTTTCCATGCCATTCCTTTACTTTCCATGATATGTGTTTCATTTCCATTCCATTCTATGCCATGCATTTCCTTGTATCACTTTCCATGCCATGCAATTCCATGCCATACCTTTCCATTCCATGAATTTCCTTGCCTTTTCATGCCATACCATGCATTTCCTTCACTTGCCATGCCACACCTTACCTTTCCTGCACTTGCCATGCCATGCCATGCCATGCCTTTCCATTCAATGCCTTTTCTTTTCATGTCATTTCATTCCATGTCTTGCATTGATTTCACTTTCCATGCCATGCATTTCATTTCCATGTGATCGCTTGCATTTCTTTCACTTTCCATAACATGTCTTGCATTCCCATGCCATGCCTTTCCTTTCCTTTCCATGCCATATCCTACCTTATATCACTTTCCATGCCACGATATTCCATGCCTTTACATGCCATTCCTTTCCTTTCATTTCATTTCCATGCCATGCCTTTCTTTCCTTCACTTTCCATGCCATGACTTTCTTTTCCATGCCTTGCATTGCCTTCACGTTCCATGCCATGCTGGTTGTGGAGCTTGATTATCTTCTTGATATAGAGGTTTGTTTCAATATTCCTTGGACCCCATTCCCTAACGGGTGGTGTTGGGGGATTTCCCCCCCAAAACTATCACCGAGGGCTCCAGGGGGGACCCTCGAAGCGAAAATTTGGGAAAAGGTGCCTTGTAAAATATTGTAATTTTGTAGTCAATCTAGACCATTCATTTTAAGGTCGCAGATCTGATGATAGAATTTGTTTAGGGATTTTTTCCCTAGAAGAAAACCCTCTTTTATGAGGGAATTATATTGAGGCTGTGTATTATGGTGAATATTGTATTATGAGATAGGATACTATGAGATAAAGAAGAGGAAGTTACACTGGGTGTGTTGTAAGTTGTATCCCTTCATTTTGTCAGATAATAAAAAGGAAGGACCTGTCAATTTCTCTGGTGGATGTAGCCCACCTTAGGTGAACCACGTATATCTATGTCTCTATTTGTATTGCGTATCTTGTGTGTTTTATTTTTGCATTTGTTTTATTTTATTGCTCCGTGATCCTGTTTTTTTAACAACTGGTATCAGAGTGAAAGGTAACTCATAGGAAAAGAGGGTTCCCAGTTCGAGTGGGAGAAATGGCGGAAGATGGAAATTTTAGGGTTGATAAATTTAATGGCCAAAACTACCAGTTATGGAAAATGCAGATGGAACATTATTTATATCAGAATAATCTATTCCTACCACTTGGTGGAATAAAAAACAAGTCGAAGGCCATGATGGATGAAAAATGTGAGTTTTTTGACAAAAGGCACTAGGAACGATATGGTTGAGCCTGGTAGAGTCGGTGGATTTCAATATTTCAAAAGAAAATACAATGAAGGAGATGATGGATATATTGGCTAAACTATATAAAAACATCAACGTCCAATAAGGTATTTCTAATGAAGAGATTATTTAATATGAAGATTTCAAAAGGTGGGTTTGGTGCACATCATTTAAATGAATTTAATATGGTTACTGATCAGTGAAGTTTTGTAAAAGTGGAATTTGATGATGAGGTTAGGGATCTTCTAATCTTGTGCTCATTTCCAGAAAGATGGAATGATTTGGTCATAGTTGTAAGTAACTCTGTCTCTAGTTCAAACACTCTAGAATTTGGTTATTTTGTTGGTGTTATCCATAGAGAGGAAATGTGACAGAAAAACACAGGTGAGACATGAGGTAATGTGTTCATTGTGGAGAAAAAGGGAAGACAAAGGGATAAAGGAAATGACTCATGAAACCATGAGGACTCTAGGAAGGGCAGATCCAAATCCAAACTAGGAAAGATAGAGTGATGGAATAGTGGGAAGAAAGGACATATGAAGAAAGATTGTAGAGCTCTAAAGAAACAAAGAGATGGACAACAAGAGAAAAAACAAGAAGCAAATGTAATATGTGATGTGTTACAAGATGTTTGTTTCTTTCTGTAGATAATATTTTTGAGTCTTAGGTAGTAGATTCATGGGCTTCATTTCATGCCACATCCCATAGGAAACATTTTCTAGATTATGTTCAAGGTGATTTTGGACAGTTTCATTTGGGTGATGATGCACCATGCAAAATTGTTGGAATGGGAAAGGTGAAAATAATGCAAAAGAATGGAAACCAATGGTTGTTGAAAGAGGTAATACATGTTCTAGATATAAGGAAAAGTCTAATTTCAATTGGGTAGTTGGAAATTGAATGTTGTATATCTATATTTACAGATAAGGAGTGTAAGGTCACCAAAGGATCACTGGTGATAGAAAAAAGAGAGAAGGTAGGTACATTGTATTTATGTACTGGTAATGCTAATTCTTCTATATATTTATCTTCTATAGGAGTGGATACATCATTTTGGCATCATAGGCTTGGAAACATGAGTTACAAGGGGATGCATATACTTCAAAAATGAAATTTGTTTCTAGATCTTAAACAACTCAATTTGGATTTCTGTGAGCATTGTGTTTATGGAAAACGGAAGAGAGTTAGATTTCTCAGAGTCGGAAAATAAAAGAAGAGTGAAAGGTTAGAGATTGTGCATACAGATGTATGGGGACCAAATTAGGTATCATCTCTTGGTGGCTGTCATTATTATGTTATTTTTATTGATGATGCAACTAGAAAAACTTGGGTTTATTACATTCGACAAAAATATGATGTTTTTGATACTTTTAAGAAATGGAAAGCTTTGGATTAGAATGAGATAGGAAAAAGGTTGAAGTGTCTTAGATAAGACAATGGAGGTAAATATTGTTGAAAGGAGTTTGATGATTAATGTTTATATCATGTGATTCATAGAGAGAAAATAGCTCCAGGAACACCACAAGAAAATTGTATGTCAGAAATGATGAACATGACAATCATGGAGCATGCAAGGAGTATGAGATTGCATGTTGGTTTTCCCTTACAGTTTTGGGCAGATTATATCAATATTCTTGTTTACTTAATAAACAGAGGAACTTCAATCTCTTTAGATGGTGGAATTCCATAGGAGGCGTGGGCAGGTAAAAATGTAAACTATTCATTTATGAAGACTTTCAGTTGTGAAGCATTTATCCATATTGATAAAGAAAATAAAACAAAGCTTGAATCAAAATCCAAGAAGTGTACCTTTATTGGATAAGGTGTTAATTATTATGGTTATCTCTTATGGGATTATGAAAATCACAAAGTCATTAGGACTAGAGATGTCATATGAAATGAGAAGGTCATGTACAAATATCAGTTGCAGGGAAAGAAGTAGGAAAAATAAAAACCAAAATACAGAGTGCTTGATGAGATCATTTAAAAAGAAATTCCAAAGGTACCAGAAAATCAAAATGTACAACAACAGGAGAAAAAGGTACCTCAAACTCCTGCAAGTGTTGCTAGAAGATCTACCAGGTAAAGTAGACCCCCTGAATGATACCCTCCTTCATTGTATTATCTATTGTTGATTGATTATGGTGAACTAGAATGTTATGAAGAGGTAATGTAGGTAGTACTAAAAAGAAGTTGGATCAAGGCATGAAAGAGGAAATGGATTCCTTGGTAAATAACTAGACTTGGGACTTGGTTCATTTTCTGTAGGAAAAATAACATTGAAAAATAAATGGGTTTACCGGTTGAAGGAAGAAGATGGAGGAAAAAGAGGGTACAAGGTTAGACTTGTTGTAAATGGGTTTGCAAAAAATAAAGGTATATATTTTACTATTTTATCATGTTGTTAAGATGACTTCAATTAGGACTATTTTAAGTCTTGTGGTAGTATAAAATTTTCATCTTGAATAGTTAGATGTAAAAACAACTTTTCTCCAAGGGGATTTGGAGGAAGAGATTTATATGCAGCAACCACAGGGGTATGAGGTCAAAGGAAAGGATAATTTGGTATACATGTTGAAGAAGAGATTGTATGGCCTAAAGAAAGATCCAAGGTAGTGGTATTTGAAGTTTGACGGGTTTATGACAGAACAAGGTTATAGTAGATGTCATTCTTATCATTGTGTTTATTTAAAAAGTCTAGAAAATGGAAGCTATATTTTCTTGTTATTGTATGTAGATGACATGCTTGTTGCAGGGTCTAATATGCAGGATATAAATGTGCTCAAGAACAAATTAGCTAATTCATTTGCGATGAAGGATTTGGGTGCTGAAAATAAAATCCTTGTTATGAGAATAATAAGAAACATGAAGGTGTTGGAGAGGTGTTGGAGAGGTTTAGAAGGCAAAATGAAAAACTAGTTATTACACATTTGGCCAGACATTTTGAATTAACCAGGGAAATGTGTCCCAAGACACAGGAGGAGATAGAATACATGTCTAAGGTACCTTATTCATCATCAGTTGGCATCTTGATGTATGCGATGGTTTTCACAAGACCGGATATTGCACATGTAGTGGGAGTTGTGAGCAGGTATATGAACAATCCAGGTAAAGAACATTGGGAGGAAGTAAAGTGGTTTCTCAGGTATTTGAGAGGTACTAGCACTCATGCATTATGTTTTGGAGGTCTAGACACTATTATACAGGGATATGGAGATTCAATTATGGCAGGTGATAAAGATAGAAGGATGAGAACCACAAGGTATGGCTTTACTCTAGGTGGAACCACAATAAGTTGGATTTTGAAACTGCAAAAGGTCGTTACACTTTCAACAATGGAAGCTGAGTATGTTGCTGCAACAAAGGCTAGTAAACAAATGAATTGGTTACAGAGGTTTATGGAGGAATTGGGAAAGAAGCAGGAGAATAGAAGGTTGTACTGTAACAGTGATAGTGCCATTAATCTTGCAAAGAAATCAAAATTCCATTCAAATACTAATAATATACATCCCAGGTACCATTTCATACGATCCATCTTGGAAGATGGACATTTGAAATTGGAAAAGATACATACTAGCCAGAATCCTGCAGACATGTTAATAAAGGGAGTAACCAGGGAGAAACTGAGTTCCTACTCAGTTTCAGTTGGTCTTCAAGCATGAAGGTGAAGATGATAAATTTTCCAAGTCCAAGGTGGAGTATAGTCCAACAGGTACAACAACAGTGGAGTTGTTGTGATCAGTCTCCATGTAGGAGATTCAAGTTGGTTGTGGAGCCTGATATTCCTAATCCAAAGGTTTGTTTCAATTGTTCTTGGACCCCATTCCCTAACAGGGGGGTGTGTTAGGGCTTACCCCTTCACAATTGTCATCTGGGGGGTCCAAGGGGAAGAAATTTCCTTGTAAAATATTGTAATTTTGTAGTCAATCTGGATCATTCATTATAAGGTCGCAGATTTGATGGTAGAAGTTTTTTATGGAATTGTATTGCGGTTGTGTATTATGGTGAATATTGTATTCTGAGAGAGGAGACTATGAGAGAAAGAAGAGGAAGTTACAACAGGTTTGTTGTAGGTTGTATCCCTTCATTTTGTTGGATAATAAAATGGAAGAACCTAAAAATTTCTCTGGTGGACATAGCCCACAATGGGTGAACCGCATATATTTGTGTCTCTATTTATATTATGTATCTTTTTTGTTTTATTTTCGCACTTTATTTTATTTTATTACTCTGCGATCATGTTTTTCTAACATGCCATGCCTTTCCTTTCCATGTTATACCTTACCTTTCCATGCCATGTGATCTCATTCCTTTCCTTATATCACTTTCCATGCCATTCCATGCCATTCCTTTCCTTTCCATGCCTTTTCATGACATAAAATTCCATGCCATGTCATGCCATGCCATGCCATTCCATGCTATGTCTTTCTTTGCCTTGCCATATCATGCCTTGCCTTGCCTTGCCAAGCCATGCCTTCCCTTTCCATGCCATCCCATGCCTTTTCATACCTTTCCTTCCCATGCCATTCCATACGTTTCCTTCCCATGCCATGCCATTTCTTGCCATGTCTATCCTAACAAGGTGTTCAATTGTCAAACATATGTAATAATCAATGAGCAAAACCCTAGTGTCGGAGATCCTCTAAAAACCAATTTTTTGGTCAATGGATTGACAGTGGAGTGGCCACACTAGATGAAACTTGGTGCCATAGACCCAATGCAATCAAAGTTTCATCCATCTTAGTCTCAGTTTGAGTTTTATCATGAGTTGCAATTCGCCTCCTCAAGTCATTCAGGGACATGTTGGAAATTTGGTTCAGGGGAATAAAATCCAAATCGAGCAGCATAACAGAGTTTTGTAAGCTCATGCATGTATTTTTTACCAAGGCCCATATGACCACAGTACCCACAGTTCCTCAGAATAGTGTTATTAAAAATCAACCTCTTGTTCAGAAATTGCACTATGCCTCATTGAAAAAAACCCTAGTGCTAGAGATCCTCCAAAGAACATTTTTTCGGTCAATGGAATTACAGTGGAGGGGCCCCACTAAATGAAAATCGGTCAAAGATCCTCTAAAAAAGGGTGTTTCAGTTAACTGAATGACTGTAGAGGGGCCCAACCAGTTTAAACCCAATGCAACCAACAATTCATCCATTCGAGTCTCAGTTTGAGTTTTATCAGGAGTTCAACTCGCCTCCTCAAGCAATTCACAAACATGTTGGCAATTTGGTCCTAGGGCATAAAATCCAAACTGAGCAACATAATAGAGTTTCATGAGCTTCTGTAAGTTTGTTTAGACAAGGCCTAAGCGACCACACTACCCACAATATCCTAAAATAATGTTCTTTAAAATCTACCTATTGTTCAGATATTGCATTATGCCTCATTGAGCTTTACCCTAGTCCCGAAGATCCTCTAAAAAAATTTTTTTTGGGCAACACAATGATAGTGGAGGGACCCCACTAGATTAAACTTGGTGCCCTAGATCTAATGCAATTGACGGTTTTTCCATCTGAGTCCCCGTTTGAGTTTTATTATGAGTTGCAACTCGCATATTCAATCCATTCAAGGACATGTTGGAAATATTACTAGACCTAAAACATGACCATGACATAGACCATGATCTAGACCTATACCATGACATATTCCATGACCTAGACCTTGAATTAGACCATGGAAAGACAAGGCAATGTCTTGGTATAGGTCTAAGTATAGGTATGGAAATGCAAGGAAAGGAAAAGCAAGGCAAGGAAAGGCAAACAAAGGCAAGACATGACAAGGCTAAGCAAAGTTATACATAGCAAGGAAAGACAAGGTCTAGGTCTAGGTCTAGGTAAATCCTATTAATTATGTTACTCCATGTTTCACAACTATGAATATACCTTAGATATATGAACAAAGAGACCTTATGTTATGACATTGAAATTCTCATGCAAGTATTTTTATCTAAGATAGATGAGATAACAAGTTGTAGAATTAGATGTTTAATGAATCATTTCATTGTAATTTTTACATATTAAACTGGTTCATTTAGTGTAAGCATTATTGTTTTTAGGAAAAAAAAAGGTATAATACATGAATGCCATGGATTTTTTATTAAACTAACTTGATAACAAATTCTCTATAACTATGAAAATAACTATATTTTTACAAACAATTAGTTTTATGAATATCATAATGCAAGTACCTTTTAGATTAATTGTGGTTAGACAAGGAAAGGCATGGAAAGGAAATGCAAGGAATGGCATTGAAAGTAAATGCAACACATGGCATGGCATGGCATGGAAAGGATAGAGAAAGCATGGAAAGGAAAGTCATTGAATTGCAAGGCATGGCATGGAAATGCATGGAAAGGAAAGGCATGGCATGGAGAGAAAAGGCATGGAATGACATGGCATGGAA
>JASDQU010106684.1:117786-133558 GCA_032191745.1 Picea mariana | reverse complement strand
CATGGCATGAGAAGGAAAGGAATGGAATGAAATGTCAAGGAATGGCATAGCAAGGCAAGACATGGAAAGGAAATGCATGGCATGGCAAGGAAAGGCATGGAATGGAAGGGAAACGAAAGGAACGACTTGGCATGTCAAGGCATGGAATGGCATGGCAAGGCATGATATGGCATGGAATGGAAAGACATGGTTTGGAAAGGTAAGGCATGGGATGACAAGGAAAGGAAAGGCATGACATCAAAAGGCATGGAATGGCATGACAAGGATCAATAAGAACTTGAAGTTATATTGTTTTGCATGCAATCCAAAAGAAATTATGGATCAATATTATAATGGAACTACACCATAAATATGAAACACAAACCTATTTAGTGACATCCCTTTCTATGTAAATCCTATTAATTATGATAATTCATGTTTCACAACTATGAATATACCTTAGATCCATGTTTCAAGTTTTGTGGATGATTCTATGGTTAGGAACTCATGGATGATCATTGATTTACCTAGTAAGTGCTCTTTCTAAGTCGTTGATGGTTATTTCTTGAATGTATTAAATAATTTTTTTGTCAAAGTGGTGATATTGCATGTTTTCTTGTGTTATTATTGAATTAACCTTGTATTGAAACCATCAATTTTGTGGTTAGATTAGGACTTACCCTCAATTTCCAGCCTTTTTATCTTGACGTCTAGGGTTTAATTGTCATGTTTCACCCTTAGAATACACCTTGACACCTTTTATTACATTTTTGTCATATTTTTTATCCCTGTAGGGCTTGATGTCTTGAATATTCTAGGTTTGTTATGTGTTATCTTCCATTTTGGCAAGCATTTGTTATCTAAACCCTAGTTTAGGTTTTCATTTTCATCCCACTTTCATTACATGATTACTTTTTTTAAGGGTTTATATTTGTCTTGTTGTAACTTGTCATATTGTTGAAGTTAAAGATACTAACCACAAGTTTTATAACAACTATAGTTTCCTTATTGATTTGTGTTGTTTGGGACTTCTCATTGACTTGTTTGAACTTAGTTAATATAATTTATTGGCTTGGCAAGGCATGGCAATGACATGGCATGGCTTGGAAAGGCATAGAAATGGCATGGAAATGGAATGGAATGGCATGGAAATGGAAATTGAATGGAAATGACATGGCAAGGCATGGCAATGGAATGCCATGGAATGGATTGGAAAGGCATGACAATGGAATGACATGGCATGACAAGGCATGGAAATGGCATGGCAAGGTAAGGCATGAAATGGAATGTCATGGAAAAGAAAGGAATTCCATGGCATGGCTTGTCAAGGCATGGCACGACATGGCATGGCATGGAATGGAAAGGAAATGCATGAAATGGCATGGCATGACATGGAAATGCATGGTGTGGCTAGGAAAGGCATGAAATGGCATGTCATGGAAAGGAAAGGCATGGAATGACATGACATGGAAAGGCAAGGCATGCCATAGCATGGCATGTAAAGTCATGAAAAGGAAAGGAAATGCATGCAATGGCATGTCATGGCAAGGCAAGACATGCCATCATATGGCATGGCAAGAAAAGGCATGCCATGTCATAGCAAGGAAAGGAATGGCATGGAAAGGCATAACATGGAAAGGAAAGGCATGCAATGGCATGTCATGGGAAGGAAAGGCATGCCATGCCATGGCTTGGCAAGAAATGCCATGGCATGGCATGGAATTCCATGACTAGTCAAGGAAAGGGAAGACAAGGCATGGCACGACATGGCATGGAATGACATGGAAAGGAAAGGCATGACATGGCAGGGAAAGACATGGCATGGCATGGCAAGGTAAGGCATGGAAAGGAAAGGTGTGCCACGGCATGGCCTGACAAGGCATGGAAAGGAATGATATGGAAAGGCAAGGCATGCAATGTCATGTCATGGAAGAGAAAGGAATGGGATGGCATGGCTTGGAAAGGCATGACATGGCATTTTATGGCATGTCATGGAAAGGAAAGGCATGGCAAGGAAAGTCATGCAATGGCAAGGAAATGCATGCAATGACAAGGAAAGACATGACATGGAAAGGGAAGTCATGACATGACAATGCAAGATAAGGCATGGCATGACATAGAAAGGCCAGGAAATGCATGGAAAGGTAAGGCATGGCATGGCATGGCAAGGTAAGGCATGGCATGGCATAGCAAGGTAAGGCATGACATGGCAAGGCCAGGAAAGGTATGTCAAGGCAAGGCAAGGCATGGCATGGTAAGGCATGGCATGGAAAGGAAAGGCATGCAATGGCATGGTGTGGAAAGGAATGACATGGAAAGGCATGGCATGGATTGACAAGGCAAGGCACGACACAGAATGGCATGGCATGGAAAATCAAGGCAAGGCAAGGCATTACATGTATTGGCAAGGAAGGCACATTTTTTCACCTAGACTTAAAATGTCATAAACACTTCATTGGATGGAAAGGAACTTTGTGATATAAAGTTAAGTCATATGTCCCTAGAAAAAAAAAACAATTCTTGGGATGAGAAAGGTTTTTTTTTTTGTTATTCTTGTTTCATTGCAATCCACATTTTGATTAGACGTTTTCCTTGCATAATGTTATGGAAAGTTATATTTATTGTTGTATAGGTTAAAATGGAAAGCTACATGACAAGAAATGCAAGGAGGGATTAGTCTATTTTAGATCGTAGTGGTGTTCTAGGGATTTGTAAATGTTACAACCTATATTTTTTCCTTAGAAGGTTAGAAGTTTGATTTTTACTTATCTTAGTGATTCATTGCTTAGTATTTGTTGAGTTTAGTTAGAATGGTATAGACATTTGATATGTATACATTTAGACCTATTTACGTGTTGCGAGATATTATTTTATTGTTATGTGTTTATGGTGATCATAGATATGTGATTTGTTTAAACATACAAATTGAAATGTGGAGCTTTGGAGCTTCATGCACAACCCATATGTGCGATATTTCTTTCCTTTAGGATGATTGTCAACACCATTTATGTAAGTCACATTTGTTTCCTCAAAATTTCTTTAGTGTATACTAATAATTAAATGTTTTGTTAAATTTTACTAGTTTGGGGGTCTTTATGTCAAGTAACCAATACTATATAAAGAAAATTAATATATTTATGGTTCATGAACTTGAATTTATTTTTCATTTAAAAAAAACCATTTTTAAAACATCAAGAATTATCCCTGCCGACTGTAAAGTTTGAAAATTAATATATTTCTGATTCATGGACTTGAGCTTATAAGTTGGTTTGCTTACAAGTTTGCAATATATATTTTTAATAAGTTAATAATATGTGTGTGTGTGTGTGTGTGTGTGTGTGTGTGTGATGATGATGATGATGATGATGTTTTATTAATTTTGAGGCATCCTCTTTTGTATATGATAATTGTCTTGAAAGTAGTACTTTAAGGTGACTCAAGTGTCATCCATCAACTTTGAGTGCCTCGGTGCCTTTCCCATCAACCATTTCATCCAACAAGTGCACCCAAGTGTGTCTAGTGAATTGGAAATTATTTTAACTTTACCAATGTTGAATGAAATGCATGCCCTACCCATATCAATCTCGACTCACTAAGATATAGATACCTTTCCTTTCTCTTTCCACTCGTCAAATACTGACTAATATCAATCAACACTATTGAATTTTCTAGATATTGTTACTTAGGAGTTCTACATAGCTCTAGGTTATAACCTTACTTATATATTTCACACCCTTTAAGAGTTATCCATTTATATCCTTAATCTTCAACCAATCAATGAGATTGGTGATGATGTTTGAGCTAACATTTAGAAAAGGTGGCATTTATAGAAAGTATCATTTCATCATATAAAGCATTTAAATAATGTTATATGTTGAAAATTTTCTTGGGCTACATTGTACAACATTTTGGCAATCTTAATTGAGAATTTGAGGTGTATTTTCATTTGATGTGAGGATTTATTGTGCAATCATATTTTATGTGTTGATTTTGTATTAAGAAACCCTTGAATAACTTACCTAGGATGTGACTTCATCCTTTTATGAAATTTAGGTAAGGACAACCATTAATTACTTCCAGATTTATCACTTAGAAATATTTTCCACCATAAGAGATTCGTTAATGCATAATGCAAGTATTTATATTCATTTTAGAAAAAAATCATAAATTCATACACTTTGAAATTCATACATTCATCAACACAAAATACAAAAACAATGAGATTCATCAAAAAATGTGTCATGAAATGTGTGTGTGTGTGTGTGTGTGTATTCAACATCGTCTAAATTGTACATTTTTTACAAAATGGCACATCGTGCCGAATATACAAAATGATAGCAAGTGCCATAACATGGAAAATAGTCATATTGTGGCCTATATACAAAATGACAGTAATTGGTCAATCATTGACCACTGCCACCCTCGCCATCCTCAAGAGAATCTTGAAAATCTATATTTATTCTCTTGGTTTAGGAAGCACCTCGAGTGGTTCTGGTCATGGGCGTGTTTTGTTTCTTTGGAGATTGCACAAAGAAAAAACATTGTTATAAGTTTTTTTCCTCAATAAGTTAAAAGACATACAAAATTATACCTTGTATTTTAGCCTAAGACAATTCACCGCATATGCTACTGACAATTGTGAGGGTGTTACCCTCCTCTATGGCCCCAATCTCTTATTGATGCCACCCTACATTAGTTACAAGGATAAAATCAAGAAAATTAAATAAATATGTGTAAAATCAAATTCATGATACATAAAAAATTATCATCAACACATTATCTCATTGTGAATATCTCAGGCCTTGATGGAGATTCACCGGCAGGTGGAGCGCTTGACTATACAACCTTCTTTGAGGAAACCTCTACTGTGTCAACCTTGGTGGATGGGGCCGATGGAAATGGTTGTGGGGGTGGGTGGCATACTGCTAGAGAGAAAACCCCCCTATGGCTACACCAGGGTTTACAATGTAGGGAGATCAATAATCATTTAAAAGTCTCCTACTTCTATAACTACCCCAAACATACCCCAGACTTATGCAAGAAAAGTAAAATGAGAAGGCTCTGGTAACTTTACCTTTACTCCGCATCCGGTGTTGGTCCTCTCGCACTTGATAGCTTCGCTGATTGCAAACCTCCTCCCAAAGGTTAGCCTACATTCAAAGATAGATAAATAGAAAACTACAAGCATACATTTCATACATAAATAAGGGTTACATGTTAGAATAAAAACATAAAACAAATGAAAACATTCAACACATCATGTTTTGGGACAGGAAAAGTACTTCTTTTATTGATAATACAATGATCACTTACAACCAAAGTCGGCTACTGCTCCTCAAACCTGGTCCGATCTCCTCTTCACTAAGCTCCAAGTGCAACTTTGTGTATCTTTCTCCTCTCAAACTTTTTCTTGGGACGTGGAATGGGTTCTTATGAAGGAAAAATGGAAAAATGAGGAATTATGAGGTAATTCCCACAACAAGGTTGCAAATGCTTGGGGCAAGGAGGGGATTTGAAACGGGTAGAGTTTCATTGTTCTCATGTCTAGATATCGAATGAGACCCCAACACCTCATTTTATATGACAAAAGGATGTTTATTCGGTTGGGTGACGGGCTATAGGCGGTGGAATAGATAGGAAATTACCCAATAGCCTGTAATCTCAACGAATTCCTTGCAACTTTTTAATTTTTGCAACTTTTGCAAGTATACGCGGGTTGTAATGGTGTAGATAGCATACGTATGCAAGCTGTAGTGGTGCAGCAAGCGTGTGTACGCGGGAAGTATTAGTGCAGGGCACGTACATCTTCAAAAAATGAGTTTTTAAGAAGAGCAAATCAATGATGGCTTGGAAAAAATAGCAAGTTAGAGGGCCAAGTGCCAGGCATGCATGTATGGAGAAATTTAGGTTTATAACAGATGCCCCTTATTTTGTGAGGTTAGAAGAGCATCTAATGGCCGAAATACATTACAAAATCTTCACCAATGTACGAAGCGAGTGAGCCTGGTACCAGAACTCGGGAGGTGCCATATGCAAAAATAACAATTGCCTCTCTGAGGCAGGAATACCCATGCTCGGGATGAAATAAAGCATGGTTGAAAATGAAATACACTACAGATCCATGTCATCTAACTATATAAAGTGTATCCGCAAGAAATACACAATGGATCTACATCTCAAAATCAAAGATATACATGTATAATATCCATATTCAAGAATCCAATGACGCCTGATGACTGGAGATGAGGCCTTCAGAGCTCGAGAAACAACTTCAGGATCTTCAAAAATCAGGTAGGAGTGTAATGTGAGTGTATGACTTCACTACCCAGAGGTCTTCGACGACTCATCGGGAATAGACAAGAGGATCTTGGTGATTAGGCAAAGAACTTCATCGATTTCGAACAAGGATTTGATTGGTATTTTGGGATGGCTAGACATGAGGTTAAGAGACAAACTGTAGAGAGGTCGACTCAGGCTGGGTGAAAGTTCCCTTGGACAAGATCACGAAATATGATCAGACTCAGACAGCATGACTTTGACATAAGTTCACAATGTAAGAGGCAATGCAAACTCTCCATGTGTTTGGAAGAATAACCAAACTGAGGAGGACACAGCTCTATGTCGCAAGAAAAGCTTCCTAAGGTCATATTATATCCCAAATTTTTCCGAACAAATGGAAGGATATGATTTTTCCAAGGGTGACTCATTGTGCTGCCAAAAAAGAATATATATTTCCCGTCCTCTTTTTGGGTTTTTTTATTTTTTTGCCTTTTTCAATTTTTTAAAGATCTTGGAAAAGAATAAAAGAATGTTATGTTACAAAGGAGGAACGAGTGTCGCAAGCATACTAGTTCCAAGCGCAAGGAACACACTAATGCATAGAGCAAGGAGACATGTGAAGGAGAAGGACACTCAGGGAAAATTCCTCCATGGGTCAAGGTGTTAGGTCGCAGAGGCAAAGTGCTACAAGGCTTGCATATAAGGCAATGCTTCGAAGGTTCAGTTGAGAGAAACATGGAGCCGACATTAGGCCAAAGACGCAGAGATGAAAATTCAATTAGCAAGACACAATGAAACCCCCTTCAATGTATTTTTCACGAGCCCAGATAAGGTAAGCTCGGTGGTTTTTTCACATTTATAGAGTCTGAAAAAATGTAAAAGAAGACTTCACTGGGGTACCTTTTTCGAAAATAGTCTAATCAGTTCGAAAAAAGGGGTAAACTAGCATTGAAAAGATGTCTATTTAAAACGATTTTAACAATTGTGACAAAGACAAGATCACTCGACAATCTTTTCAATTTTAAGGAATCTAAAAAGAGATTAACTATGGACTTTGTAAGGGATGTTCTTCTGGACTAATTTAACAAGTGTGAAAGAACAAGGTCACTCCGCGATCTTTTCAATTTTAGTGAGTCTGAAAAGAGCTTAATTATGGACTCCGTGGGGGATTTTCTTCTCAACCAATTTAGTGAGTGTGAAAGAACAAGGTCACTTGACGATCTTTTCAATTTTAGGGAGTCTGAAAATATCTTAACTATGGACTCCTTGGGGGATGTTCTTCTGGACCAATTTAGCGAGTGTGAAAGAATAAAGTCACTCGACGATATTTCCAATTTTAAGGAGTCCGAAAAGAAATTAACTATGGACTCCGTGGGGGTTCCTTTTTCACAAATTTAGTTGCTTAGGCATGAAAAACGGTTAACCTTATACCTGAGAATACTCTTCTAGCAAACTAAAGTTCGTAGAGTATACCTTTGTTTGTAAAATTGACCATCTAGACCGAAAAAGGGGTAAACTACCACCGGACAGATGTGCCTTCAAGTTTTAGTTTGGAGAGCGTGAAGGACAACAAGATCGTTCGACAATATTTTCATGTTTAGAGAGTATGAAAAGCACTTAAAGAAGACTCCAAGTGGTTACTTTTCTCAGTTAATCCAGACAAGATTGAAGAGCATAAATGCAGTATCGTCGAATGTTTCTTTTAGATTTAAAAGCGATCTTGAAAGACAACAAAGTATGCTCATTTTTAGGATTCATGAGGGTGAGGCCAAGAGTGATGATGCAGCAGATGTATGAGGCTCAATATCATAATCATGACAGGACTAACAAGTACTCTCGAGCCTAAAGTCATTAAAGACAACATGGACACCAAAATGCAACAAGGATCTAACTAGGGCATCAATGTGGAGGTAGGCTCTACCACTAAATTACGACACTTCTAAAGCATCAATGATGGTTCTTTGTCGCAGTTCAGTGGGATCGATCCTGTGGTGAAGCAAAAAATACAATGAGATGTATAAAGTGGAGGTGGAATCCTAACTCAAATGCAAAAAGTTGGAAAAATGGATTTTACCAAAAGACCTTTGAAAGTGATGCATCTCCCAAAAAGGTTACCAAACCAAAAGTGAAGTGCATCATATCATCCAATAAGAAACTCAATAACCACATTAAATGATTTTCAAGCCAAAAAAAAATGACAAAAGGGTTAAAAATAGTGGCAAAAAGGGCGAAAAATGTCTATAAATAGAAGCTAACAGCTCATTTTCACCATTGCAATTTGAGAATTAACCAAAAGGTAAAAAAGACCCCTCTGCTAAAAGAGTTTATTCTAGCAGCTTCAGAGGACGAAATGAACTTCCACTCAGACCAAGTAAGTATAAACTCATCCCTCTTTCATTTCAATACTTCAATTTTGCATAGTTTTTAGTTTTTGAGGGGGTACGCCCTCCTAAAAAGGGCAGCCCTACATGTACATGGGCTATCAAAGGACAACCCATGTACATCCGTGAAAAGAAAACAGGTTTCCCGCAAATGTATGCGACTGTGTCCAAAACAACCTGCGTACACCCTCAAAAGCATTGAAAAATAAAATGTGCAAGAGTTAAATCCCCCTTGAACTTGTCATGTAACAGGATGTATGCCCACTGGAGGGAGAGGGAACACAAGGAGATCGATGTCTTGGTCGATGAGGACCCTGTTTCCATTTCCACATTAAAACAATGCGGGCTATGTAAGTTATACCAGTGCATGCTTATGAGGGCACAACCCAGGCTTTTGAATGCCCTGGTGGATTACTAGCACCCGGACACAGAGGCGTTCATGGTTGAGGGGCATTCATTGACTCCAATGACCGAGGACATTTAATTTTTGAATGGCCTCTCGAGGAGAGAGGAACCAGTCAAACTATGCACATTTCCTTCTGATCCCTTCAACATCACTGACTAAATCAGGATGCACTATGAGGCAGGCACTGAGAAAGTAGGTTCTCAAGTTCCCATCAAGAAGATCACCAACCTATCATTGAAGGTGATCCTACTTCTCATTGGGTGGATCACTGGATCCATGACAGTCCACCAGGATTCTTGGGTGCACATGTATTGTGCCATGCAGTTCCTTGACACACACATTTTTGACTGGAGAACGACCATGCTGACTTGCATGAAGAGGCATCTTATAGATTGTCATGAGTGTAGAAACAAAATATTCGGGTTTGGTATCGTTCTATGCTCGGTCTTATTTGAGAGGGTATCCAACTTGAGTTCTAGAGAGACAGTGTGGGGGCATGTGGCCTCCTTACCAGTGGTATGCAGATGGGAAACATTGTTGCCACAATAGGGGGGAGGAAGGACCATAGAGGCCTTCGATGACACATTTTTTGACTGGTGGGCACGACAGATTCTGATGATCGAGGACTACCCCTACGTCAGAATCAACTTTTAAAGGGATCCAGACATGCCCGTACCTCCTGGAGAGTATCGAGGAGATATAGGTACGTGTGTTTTTAAAGTTATTTAATTTTTGTTTCTTTTTATATATATCATTTTTATGTGTATCAGATTATCTAACAAATATGTATTTGCTATGTACAAATGTGGGACATGTGTGCCCGGCGGACTTCTCGATGACCAGGCAGCGTCCTTGACCAGAGGTAGTACCAGCGGTAGTTGCAGGGGGACCTCCAGCCAGAGAGGCTGAGAGAGTTTTGAGACAGGTGGAGAGGAACCTCACTGCACTCACTCGCGTCGTTCCCATGGACAAGATCGAGGATGTCTCGCCATCGATGTAGCCTCATGTAGTTGGGGTGCCACGGACTTGGGTCCAACTCTTCTGGTATCTAGAAAACATCATTGTTCTCTATGGCAGGGCCAACAAGCACCATGCTGAGATAGGATGAACCTCTTATGTGTCGAGGGCACTCTTTTTGTATATTTTTGAGAGCATAAGCCCCACGATGTATACCGGATATATTATTTTTTGAGGCGTTCACGCCCACCTATGTACTCTAACAATTTTCAAGATATATATATGTATATATACATATTTTATGTCTTATGGATCACATTTTTACAAATGTATGTACATGTGTATGTGTGTTCTTTTTTTTTATGTGTGTGCAATATGCCAATCTAATACTTGATTAGCTAGAGTATCTGTAGTTTGATTTAATCTCCTAGGAACATGGATATACATAATATAATCAAAGAAACATTCTAAGAGACGTACCTTAAGGAATCATCAGTGTAAATTAGGATCATAAACACGATAAACCCCATTTAACTAAGACACAACCAGTTGAGCATCTAAGTAGACCCGGAGGTGATAGATACCATGCGACAAAGCGTCACTAAGAAACTCTATCATTGCACTATACTTGGTGACATTGTTTGCAGCATCACCTAGACAGACACCTCTGGAAGATAACAACTAGCCTTGAGGCATTAAAATCACCCAAGCTGCAAAAGCAAGCCTCTGAGTGTATCGTCTAGTGCCATCTGCGAACCCAAAAACCACCTCTGATTCACTTGACATCTTCCATAGTGAAAAAGATAACATAAATAACGACACGTCCATAAAACAAAAAGACAAAAACTAATAGTATAAGAACTATACATATCTACAAGAAGTCACCTAGGAGACCAACCTATGAGTAATACTTCTTGAGGTAAAGCCCATTTCTAGGCTTCACCAAATCATTTCCCTCAAATTCAACTAGACGATAAGCGCCCTTCTTTAAGACTTCTTTCACAATGAAAGGTCTGAACCACATGCGTTTGAACTTTCCTACCCCCTGGGGATCCTTATCTTGGTCGTATACTAGGACAAGGTCACCTTCGAAGAAAATATGAGGATGAATGGACTGATCATATTGACACTTGACTCGTTTCTTGTGAGCCTCATTGGCCAAGGCTGCATCATGGATTTTCTCATCGAGTTACTCAAGATATAATAAGAATTCCTCAAGCGGTGAAGTGTCTGGAAATAAATCTACTTCCAACTTTAGAGACGATATTTGGCACTCTATAGGCAAGACTACTTACAGCCCGTAAACGAGTAGAAAAGGTGAGAAACTAGTGGCAGTCTTTACAGATGTTCGGTAGGCCCATAATGTTGAGTACAACATCAAATGCCAATTCAACTTGGAAGAATTGATCGTTTGCTATAGAATAATCTTGAGGGACTTATTCACAACCTCCACTTGACCATTCGCTTGTGGGTAGTAGGGTGATGAATGCTCTTGCCTAAACCCAAGATTTGATGTTAAATCAGACATCATTTTGTTTTGAAAGTGACTTCCATGGTCAGTGACAATATCCTTCGAGATGTCGAACCTTGTTACTATCTGGTTAAAAGTAAAGAGAGTTGTTGTTTCGCCATCATTATTAAATGTTGGCATAGCCTCGACCCACTTTGTGAAGTAGTCTACTGCTATGATGATAACAATGCCCCCTAGATGAGGCCAGGTGGAATGTAGTAAAATCAATCCCCCACTTGGTGAAGGGACCAACAGTAATGACGGGAAACATGGGAGTAGGATGTGCCCTCATCTTTCGAGAGAAGATATTACACGGGTGGCACTTCTTGACCGAATCAATGCAATATTTGATTAACGTAGGCCAAAAGTAACATGCTCATGGAATTGTTTGGGTTGTTTCCAACCTAGAAAAATGACCTCCACATGCTCCATTATGGTAGTCGTTAATAACAATTTCCTCTTCTTCGTGAATAAGGCACTGGCGAAGAATGCAATATACACCTCGATGATACAAAGTGTCATCGAGGATGAGATATTTTCGTTCATGATGGTGTATTCGTCGACGCTCAACACGACAAGTAGAGGTGGGGCACTTCAAAATCTGGAGATAGACTAGTATATCTCCATACCATGGGTCCGAAGATGTGATCAGAAAAATATCTCCTTTAATAGGTGATTCTTCAGGCGTAACATCACCTTATTCGATCGATAATTCCGAAATAAGTTCCACAAAGACCAGTGACTTTTTGGATTTCGCAAAAACAAAAACCAAGTCAAAATCCTGGAGGATAACAATCCATATACTGATCTTTCCGCCAATGGTGCATCATGTCAACACATATTTAAATGGATTCAAAATGACAATGACTATGGTCTTGTGAAGCAGGATATAATGACGAAACCGTTGGACAACATGCACTACTTCCAAAGAAATCTTTTCAACATGGGAGTAGTTGAGTTCTAGTCTAGCCAAGCCTTGGCTTAGGTAATAAATCACATGCTCTTCGAGCAGATCATCCTCCTGAACCAAGACCATACCAATGGTCGACTCTATGAAGGCCAAGTACAATAAGAAATCTTTATTATAATTGGGAGGCCATAGTAGAGGGGAAGATGTGAGGGGATGTTTCAACGCTTCGAAAGAGCGTTGAGAAGCTTCGTCCCAACAAAAAGGGACTCCCTTTTTTAGTAAATGCATAAACCCTTTAGTGATCTTTGCATAGTTTGTGATAAAACATCAAAGAAAGATCGCTTTTCCCTATAATATTTGAAGCTGAGGGACTGTGCATGGGGGAGACAACTAAACTATCACCTCAACCTTAAGAGGATCGACCATGATCCCTATTGTAGAAACTATGAAACCTAAAAGATGACCCGACGTCATGCAGAAACTTCACTTATTAGGATTCAAGCGAATTCGATACCAGTGACATCGTTCGAAGATTAGTCAAAGGCGTGTAGGATGATCAACTTTCTTGCGAGATCGTGACGGTATATCATCGAGATAATCCTCGACTATATGTCTAAGATCGTGGAAAGAAAAAGACATGGCCCGCTGAAAATTGGCTCTAGCATTCTTCAGGCCAAAAGGCATCTTACAATAAGAAAATGTGCCCCATGGACAGATAAAAGTTGTTTTATGCTGGTCTTCGGGCTTTATCTGAATCTAGTTATATCCCAAAAAACCATCCATGAATGAAAATACCTCACATCCTGCACATTCATCGACAATATGATCAATGAATGGGGTGGGGAAATTATCCTTTGGACAAGCCTTGTTCAAATCACGAAAGTCCATACACACACAAATCGTACCCTTCTTTTTGTTGACTGAAACAGGATTTGACACCTATTGAGTCAACTGAATGGGGTAGATGAAACTGGCTTTGAACAGTTTCTCTACTTCAGCCTTAATAGCTTCCGCTTTCCAAGGATTCACTGGAGGAAGCTTCTATCGGACCGGCTTGGCATCAGGATAAGTCGTTATCTCATGTTCGACATTTCTTGGATCAATGCCTGGCATTTCCTCATAAGACCAGGCGAAAATGTCGCAGAATTCCTTAAATAAATCTGTATAGATCCGAATCTCCTTGGGGGAGTAGTCCACTCTGACGAAGACATTCTCCATGATGCCAGGGGTTCTGGAGATGTCAATAAGTATCATTTCAACGATATTTTCCATGTTACCCTTGGCATAAATTGTGTGTGTATCTCGAGGATTAACATGACAATACCTGTCTCCAGTCATAGTCAACACGAATTCACTTGCTTTTATTCTTCTTAACTACGAGAGAAAATAAGATATGTGATGGAAATCATCCTAGGGTCTGTTCAGACCATTCAATGCCTCTATAATCACCTCATTAGAGGGCAAGACAAAGTCTAAATAATCTGTATTAGCGAGGCAACCTTGATCCCAAATAGGCTCGAGAACTGGATCTAACTCCTGTGCGGGAGTCGGATCGGGGTCGGTTGAAGCTTGTTGGACAATACTGTACACAACTTCTTTCGCAGACAAGGGAATGGCCATGCTAGGATGCCCTATCCCTTCCATCGAATCCAATGGGGAAGGAAGAGTCCACGAATTTTTAAAGTAAGTCGTTTGGAACAATGACACTTGAAAATTTTTAGCCCTAAGCTGGTTAAGGGAAGCCAATATAAAATTGACATCTCTAGAGGGAGGTGGGTAATCGAAAGTACCCATCAAAGGTGGAGACAAAACAACCCCTACATTGACGATGTCAGATTTAGGGTTATCAATCATTAGGACCGTGGATGCCCCCGATGAAGGGTCAGGCTGGGATAAGGACAACTGGTCAATGGTTACAATTCGTCCCTCGTGTGGAAAAAACAAGACCAAAAAAAATATGGCAACCACTTGATGCATTCCATAAGTCCAAATCCTTCCTAACAGAAGGTTGTAGTCGAGAAGCACATCGACCACTTCAACTTCGACGCACACGGTATTCCCTCCTAACTACACAGGGAAAGAAGGGATGATTTCATGTGGTGTGAAAGAATGACCATCAAAAGTAGTAAGCATAGTAGGTGATGAAGACAAAATGAGTTGGCCAATGGCCTTCCAACATGCCAATGACATCATGCAGCTCGAGGCTCCCTCATCAACCACCATACGAAAAATATTTCGAGTAAAATATTTCATGGGGTGAGCCACTACTATATGAAATGTAACATGGTAAGGGAGACGAGGTTTCAAGTCATTTTTATCAAGCATGATCATTCCTGGATTACGAGTCTCAACAAAGCCCAAAGGAAACAACAAAGCCTTTCTCTGCGAATGGCATCTCTGGAGGACCTCCAAAGAAGATATCGCACAAGGCATTTGTGACAAATCCTCCACCACAAAGTAATTATGGGTGGCCCTTGCGTTCGAGTGATGGGAGGCTTTCTTGAACACCCCTTTCAGGATGTGTGTCATTGTTTCTCCCATTGTCTTCTCAATCTGGAGAGGAACGGGTGGGTTTGTGGCCTCTTTACACTTTTTGACAAATTCTAACATTTCGTAGTCGTGTGATCTAGTTTCTATGTAAGCGTCACCTTTCATCATATAAATGTTCATGGCCGAGGGATTACTAGAATATGGAAGGGGGTCCCTGACTGCCCCCATACGTTCTCAAAGAGGCTTGAGTCATATTTTTCCCATGTGGAAATGGGTTCGTTAACACAACAGGTTGTTGATGTGCCAATCAATTTTGGGCCTCCACAAGCTGAGGGCACAGGTGAGTCGGATAGTCCTTCGTGAAAAGGTTACACAGATACTTTGACTTTCTCTTCTTTATGTTTCCCCTGCCAACATTATTGTTGGGTTTCTTATCCCCCTTACCCTTCTTATTTTGTTGTTTTTTATTTTCCATAGGCTATTGGTTGGCCTTCAGTTTCATCGACTGCACATTCTGTATGTCCGACATTTGGGTAGGGGGAACTACCGAATCAGAGGTATGGCTAGCCACTGTATACTGTATCAAAAATTGTTGCAATTGATTTGACATATGATCAGTGGAATTCGCTTGTGCTGAACCAACTATACCATCGACATGTGGTCCATACTTTTGTATGGCCTCCTACTCTAGAAACACTCCCAACGTTGCAACGTCCTTGGATAATTTGATCCGGATTTTATGAGAAGAATGAAATGAATACAGACTATTAACGGGTGCTTAACACAAAATAACAGAGACACAATAAAATTGGTTTTCTATTCAATAAAGAAATAAGCTGGAAACTATAAAATGCAGTGGA
>JASDQU010106684.1:86952-101595 GCA_032191745.1 Picea mariana | reverse complement strand
ATCTTAGCACATCCCCTCTTTCAACAGTCATGCAACACGTAACCATTTTCTATTAAAATAATAGAATTTACATTCATCGACCTTTGTACAAAGGTCCATCAAATCAAACATTCACACCTTTAGGTTTTCCATAGTTCCTTGGCCAATATAGTTATATTTACAGACTGGGGGAAACAAGGTGTTACAATTGCCTCCCCCTTAAACGAACATTGTCCTCGATGTTCTATCTGTCAACATGACATGTATGTATAGGAGTAAAAAAAATTGGATATGTCTGTCTCATGGCATCCGCCATTTCCCACGTATCCTCATTTGGGCCAAAGTGTTTCCACTACACCTTGACCTATGCAATGGTTCGATTCCTGAGTGAGTTTTCCTTCTTATATAATATGCATTGGTGTTCTGGAAAGAATTCTCCCTATGGCTCCACCTGGATCACAGACCAGTCAATTATATAATTAGCATCATGTACATATTTCTTCAATAATGAAACATGAAAAAAATTATGTTCCTTTACAGTGGGAGGGAGTGCTAGCCTATAGGATACAGGTCCCACTCTATCTAGGACTTCAAAGGGTCCATAATACTGAGGAGCCAATTTGGCACAGGCTCCCATTCTCAGGGAACTCTTCCTGGGTATAACTCTAAGATAGACATGGTCTTTGGTCTTAAACTTTGTGGGAGTCCTCTTTCTATCATCGTAACTTTTTTGTCTATATTGAGAAATATTCAGATTTTGTCTTATCTGAACCACTATAGAGGGCTTCAAAAGGGTTGATCTTCAAGGATTCCTGATAACAGTTGTTGTAGGAAAACTCTACCAATGGTAGGTAGTATTCCTACTTCTTAGACTAATGCATTAAATGCATCCTTAGCATGTCTTCTACTATTTGGTTTACTCTTTCTATTTGTCCATCATTTTGAGGGTGATAAGCCATGCTGAACAACAATTTTGTCTCAAAACCAACCATTAGGGATTTACAAAATCTTGAAGTGAATTCGGTATCTCGATCAGATACAATTTCCTTGGGCATTCCATGCATTCTAAATATATCCTTCATGAAGATGTTGGCAATATCTATGGCCTTGCAAGTTGATTTGACAAGAACGAAATGAGAAGACATACTCAGTTTTTCCACCACAACCATGATGGAATCATTTTGCTTGGTTGACTTTGGTAATCCAGTGATGAAGTCCATGGAGATGGTTTCTCATTTCCATTTTGGGATTGGTAGGGGCTGTAGAAATCCTGCTGGATGTCGGTGTTCTTCCTTAAATTGTTGACATTCTAGGCACTTAGATAAATAGTTAGCTATGTCTTTCTTCAATCCACACAAATAGAATTGTTTCGTAGTGGTCGTGATCATATTTTGATATCCTAGGTGACTAATATATGGTATCTTATGTAGTTCATCCATTATGAACCTCTTCAAGTCATCATAGTTTGGAATATACAATCTGTTTCTATAAGTCAACAGCCCCTCCTCGAGCATCTAGTAGCCTTCATACTTTATCCCTGTAGGCTCTTTCCTTAGGTATGCATTCACGGTATTGAAGAATACATCTGTCTCTTATGAATTTCTGACTCTTTCCCTGACATATGTTTCACATGTGCTTACTGATTCTATGTGAATCATTTTTATACTTCTGCTAAGGGCATCGACCACCCTATTTTCCTTTCCTTTTATGTGTTTGATTTCAAAATCAAATTCACTTAGGAGAGCCATCCACCTAGCTTGCCTAGCATTGAGTTTTGGTTGATCAAAAAGGTGTCTCAATCCACAATGGTCTGTCATAAGTAAAAATATCCTACCGAGGAGGTAGTTCTTCCACATTTTTAAATCGTGTACTATGGCAGGCAACTCTAGGTCACGGGTCACATAATTGATCTCGTGCTCATTTAATTTCCTGTACACGTAGAAAATTACACATCCCTTTTGCATAATGACTCCTCTAAGTCCTTCCTTGCAGGCATCTGTACACACGAGGAAGTCATTATCTAGGTTTGTAATATTTAGCACGTGTGCATGGGTAAAGAGGTATTTCATTTCCTAAAATATTTATTCACATTTTGATGTCCAAATGAATTTAATCCCCTTTTTCTGAAGGACAATGATTGGAAAATCAATCTTGGAAAACCCTTTTATGAACCTTCTATAGTATGCTGCTAAGCCCATGAAGGATCTAATATCAGATACATCCTTCGAGGTAGGACATTCCATAATAGATCTGATATTGTCGAGGTCTACTACCACCTATTTCTTAGATATAACATGGCCTAAGTAATGGACTTGATACTGAAAGAAATCGCACTTACTAAACTTAGCGTAGAGATGATGGTCTTTTAGTACTTGAAGTACGAGTCTAAGATCTTCTTCGCGCTCCTCCGTGTTCTTGGAGTATATTAGGATATCAACAATAAAAACCAATACAAATTTGTCCAGGATTTTGCTGAGTACATTATTCATCAAGCACATAAAAGTGGCGAGGTCATTGGTTAACCCAAATGGAACCACCATGAACTCATAGTGACCATAGCTCATCCTGAAAGCAGTTTTGTGGATGTCATTGTTGGACCGCATAAATACACCTTATATTCCTTGATTATACACCATTTATCACCTCATTCTTATCTTATCCTTCCATAAAACCATTAATTATCATCACTTTCATAAAAACATATGGGTTTACATTTCCATTTTCCAAATTATTTATTTTGAGTATTTTTAAGAGAATTTGTGACTAAATATTAGAAAATTAACATATTTTCATTATATCTCAAAGTTGGATGAGTTTTGTGATGACTACATGCATATTTGAAGATTTTCACAAAGTCAAAAATCACCACCTAGCTTCAAATTCGAATTTCATCTTCAAGCTTTGATTTGGAGATAATCATTCAAGCTAACTTCAAGGAGAACATCATGGATAGAATATCTTATCTAAGATATTTGTGGAGGATTTGAAGGGATAGGTTGAGAGAAAAGTGGATCTGTAATTATGAGTTTGTTATCTTTATTCATGTATAAATAAGCAGGTTCTCTCCTCATTTCAAGAGGAGGCCTCTCTCTAGAATAGAGAATAGAAGAATAGAGTGATTGATCTTTGATTAATAGTCTTGTAGTTTTGAGATAGTGATTTTCATTATTTTTCATAAGTTGGATTGTTTTAATGCAAGATTTTACTTTTTCATAGTGGTTTGTCCTTTACCTTTTTGTCGTGTGTTGTTATAGATGTTTTTAAAATGCTTTCATTAGATTTAATTTATGCACTTTCATGTTTTCATAGATTAATTCTAGATTTCATTTTTTCGTAGTTAGATTAAGTTTTTTTCTTTCATAGTTAGATTATGTCTCATTTGATTTCGTAGATTTAGTTTTAGTCTCAAGTTTATGTAGCATTAGGATAGTTTCCTTTCATAGATTAGTTGCATATTTTGTGCTTTCTTAGATGTAGATTCAACAACAGTAGCTTAACATGTTTCTTTTCAATCATTAGCATAGATTAGAAATCCTCTTACCCTGCATATACTTTGCATACATCTCATAAGATTACGACTCCGGATTGATAATTTATGTTGCAATTTCTATCATATAATTCGCTCGACATCTTGGCGCCGTTGCTGTGGAGGTGTTAAAAGGGTTAGAGTTAGATTTTATTTTTTAGTTGTGTGTAATTGATTTTATTTCATGCAAGTGTTTCTTTTGAGTTTGTTTTTACCTAGTTTATCACTTTTGCAGTTATATTTTTAGTGTAAAGTTTGGATTGTGAATTAGTTTCTTCTTTCATATTAGTTTTCTTTTGATTTTGTTCATCTTTGGTTTTGTACTCATTTCGCACTTGTTTTGCACTTGTTTCATACTAGTTTTTCATTTTCATTTTTTCTAGTATTTGGTTTGATTTTCATTAAAATGATTTTCCAATGAGCTAACCGTGTGAACATATAACTATAATTGGTGACAGCAGGCTCTCAGTAATGCAAGGAGTTCAAGTTTGGCGTGTTTTATTTTTACAAATAGTTTCAATTTCTTAGTTTTAAATCTTTGATGATTAATCAATCTCCTTTTTCGATATGGTTTAACAACGAGTTTAATCTTGGAACAACTCACTCAGATCCTTGCAAAAGTCGGGATCTCCTTTTCTCACAAAGAGGATATCTTGACAGCAGCGGAGGGCTTAATTAATCCTCCAACAACAAACGATGAATCAACATACGAAGCACTCTGCACATCTGATGACGAACAGTTATACAAGCAGGAGATCAAGGAGGATAACAAAGAGTTGCAACATGATCTGAGGAGTGAAAAATATGCCTACGAAAGCCTTATCGACCGATGGTTTCAAGCAGGTACTAGGTTAGATCCATTCAATTTTATTTTTCTTTTATTAATTTACAATTTCAACCATCAATTTCGCATGTTTATGTCTATTTTCGATTATCGTTTGCGAAATTAACAATGAACATATTCTTATTACTGTTGTCCTCGTGGTTACATTGGATATTTGACTACACTTAATCAATTTCTAACTTCCAATTAAAAGTAGGGTAGGTAGGTTCAAAGGAATAAAACATATCAGTTTTAGTTTTTTACTTTCAATAAGTATGCTCTCCTCCACGCTTAGTGCGATCGCGAGGATCCGAAAGTGTCGTATATCTTTAACTTTTTCAGTAATGAATTAATTGATGGTTTTCAAACATGTTTAATCAATTTTCATCTTCAATTCATTTTGTCTCCATTTGATAATAAATCTATTCTCTTTAATTTTTGAATTTGTCTTCTTCTAAATTTAAGAATAAAGCAATTAAAAATAAATAAATAAAAAAAGTGATAAAATACCAAAATGTTTAAGTTAAATTAGGATTCTTCTTTTATATAGGAATACAAATACAAATAAAAATTTAAGTTTGTATATAGAGATTTTTGTTTAGGAATACAAAATTTAAAATATACACATTTAAATATAAAATATTAAAAAAAATAAAACATTTAAAAATAATAATAATAGAATAAAAAAATAAAAAATCATTCCCTCATGCATTGCATTCTTTCATGTTGGAAAACACTGATTCTATGGTGATGGAAAAAGATGAAGATGCTCATGCTAGAGAAGTTCAAAGAACTGAATATTAATACAATTTCCATCAGATCGGCGAGAAAAACAAAACCAATTTCTGGAAATTCCCCGCCAATCCCCCTTCCAATAACTCAATTTTCCTCGCCCTCCAGCTTGGCTTTACCCTCATCCTTTATCTTGTAGATTGCTCCCTCGTTATCATGCACCTCGCATACATCTTGTTTTCTCATGGCCGCATACTCTTATCTGGGCATAATCATTCCACGGCTTAGGTTCCATCTCCTTTCCGCTAAAAAACACATTGATTTATTGGCACACGATGTATACCAGTTGTATCATGAGTTGAATTTAACAATTCATGGAGTGAAGGCGTGAGAATTTCCTATTGTTCGGTGGTTATGGGAGCATATCTTGGAGAGAATCATGGACCAAACCTCCAATATCCCTTTACCTGCAAAGCCTAGAGATAATATAGCAGATGGATCAACATTTGTTGATCTATGCCTATACTTCCAGGATCCAACTAATTCTGGATCGATTCTATATTTTTATTCATGATAGGTGGCGAAACTTAGGGATTTGAAGAGTCAATTTTGAATTATTGTTGCCAAATTTGTATCTATTGTGAATTAGCATCGCGATTGGAGGAATTGTCTCTCAGGGAAAAGGTTTATTTCGAAGAAGAAGTTCTTGTTTAAAGCTTCGGGACTGTAAACTGTCTGTGAAGCTGTAATCAAAGCTTATGAAACATTGAATCGAGTTTTTGGTAAAGCATATAAAGGGTTTGGCACTGTTGAAATCTTGTTCACATTTTTCATTCAACTGAATTTGCAATGAAGGAGGAGGAGGAGGACAAATCTGAGTCTATAATCAAGGGCTTATTAAATCGATTCTGAAAGAAGAAAAACAAAAAAAAGGAGGAGTACTCATCACAGGCTCATCCCACAATTCCTCACGAACTATCACAGGTGTGGGAGGTATCCAAGCCTTACAGGCCATACCTTGTTCCCAACCTACAGACAATCAGAGAAGAAGAGGATCCCTCCAAAACACCATTTCGTGAAGATCCACCAAGGACTCTTATGTATTTCGCCAAGGGAACCAACGCCAAATGTTTCTGCTTCTTCCTTCGTCGCTACACAAAGTTGATATGGAGGATGCACTATCCTGCAAGGCTGTGCCGCAACTTTAATAGTGTTTTTCGTGTTTTTAGTATGAGCAGAGATACGAAGGTTCCTACCGATTTCGGTTTCAGCATCGTACAGAGACAATATCGAAATGAATAGTTTAGGTATCTTTCTTCACTTCATTAGGTCATTTGTTTTAGTGGTAAATTGTTAAGAAGCTTCCTACAATGGCGTTCTTTTATACTTGTACAAGATTAGTTGTATGAGCTTCTGATGGGCTACTGCGTTAATTTCTATTTGTTTTTATTTCTCCTTTATCAATCTCTCATTGTCAGCCTTGCAACTCTGTAAATTGGCCATGAGGCTCCTTACAGTTTCAGCCAGATCGAGAGGGTTTTCCACCGCCCTCCTTTTGTCAGGTTCTTTGTCTCTATTGTGGGATCCATCCCCCACTTCATGACACGTCACCATCCTTTATTCTGAATTTTTCCTGTGATTTACTGATTGCTCGAGTGTTGAAAAAGACACTTATTGTTAGCTAACAGTTGATTAGTTCATGAACAATACACCGTTCAATTTCTTATATGAAAATACACAGTAGAAAGTTTCATTCTTTTCTTTAATAACATTTTTAACTAGACTTTCTAAGAAAGAGGTAAGGTAGAGTGTCAATCTTTTAAAAGTACTCCAAATAGAGTTTTTAAGAGACTCTTCGATGAGCCCTAGTAGGCCAAGTGTTGTAACCATGCTCTGATACCAATTTGTAACACACCCACGAGGGGAAAAAAAATATTGTCCTCCTTACAAGAACTAATCCTTTCGCTCTACGATTCCTAATTTGGGAAGTCCAGGACTTAGCCCGACCCTCTGGTCAAGATTCTTCGAATATCTAAGTCAAACAGGACTTTGAGACCTGATAGTCTCACCTCCTAATCAAACACAAGACCTTATGACTTCTGGTGTAGGTCTTATGATACCCGCGACCTTCTCCTTCGTGCTTCAACAAAGAATCAGGGTTGGTGTTAGACCCTTTTTCTCATCCCCTCCTCAGATGTGACCTTGGGTGCTGACCTCGTGAAAACACACAATTGTAGGAGAAACCAAAGGCTATTTGAAACCAAACTACTTTTTGGCCCACAATTCTCCTCAAGCCTCCACGTGTCCTTTCTCCAAAATCGGGTTTTGGATTACGGCCCACCCTCAACTTGCTAAATTTAGCACACCTCCGATATATGCAATTCTATGGGACTGTCGATCTCCTGATCTTGACAGTACTGTCGGAAACGATGGTTCAGATCTTCCCTTTTCAAATCCATGGACCAGATCTTCCCCTCCTAAATTAATGGATGTGATCTGCTTCGTAATTCTGGACTTCAGACTTTTCAAATCTCAAACCCTGCTTTCCTCTGTACATAAATATTATGGAGTTGACGATCTGTGAACTCCTATCCTCCTAAATCAATGGCCCTACTTCTACTTTGGGTGTTTGACCTTTCAACTAGATTAATGGTCCTATGGACCTCTTCTCAATCAACGGTCGAGATCTCATTTGGGTATCCAAACTTCTGAGATCTTAGATCTCAAACTTCCCCCTTTTTCCCAGTGGCTTTTATCGAAAGGTTATAATCCACTGATTCATGTCCACTTGATCTGACGATCAAGGATTACTTTGGGTCTTTACCCATAGTCCACATATTCATGCCACGTCTCCTCTAGATATGACAAATATGAATTACTTTGGGACTTTACCCGGAGTCCATAGATTCATGCCATGTTTTCTCTATATTTGATGGTTCAAATCTATTTCGGATGATCCAATGGTCGACATTTACTTCAGATATTTTCCCAGAATCCATAGATTCATGCCACCTGTCCTCTAGATCTAATAGTCTTGATATATTTCGACCCTTCGGAGCTTCGACTCTTTGGCGTTTCGAGCTTCGGGAGTTTCAACTCTCAACCTGAAACTCTTGAGATGATTTTTGCAAAGTCTACGATATGTCATCACATGTCCCTCTGTATCTGACGACTATGAATTACTTCGAGACTTTACCCATAACTCACTGATCCATGCCACGTCTCTACTGAACTACAATGGCTCAAATTCACTTCGGGTCATACGATGCCTGATATTTACTTCGGACGATCTGACGATTCATATTCACTCCATCTGATCAGACGATTGAGATTTACTTCAGTTTTCTAGCTATCTGGGCTTGATAAATATCAAGTCTCAAACCTTAGTAAGTTCCATCTCTTGCGTGTGCGAAGCGCTAAGTATCGTGCACCTTGATCTGGTCAGACAATTGTTGATCCTTTACATTGTGATCCAATGGCTATTTTCGCTCCTCCTCCTAAGATTCTGACTTTCTTTGACTTAGAAGATTCTCTAACTACTCAAAGGATTCAAACTTTGCTCCTCCTACGAGCCCGTCTCCTGGATTTCATATGCGCTCCTGAAAGCGCTATCTTCTCTGAGCTTGATCTCCTTGAATATTTCTCCATCCCACGCATGCCTTGCATTTTAGGGATCACGTCAAACTCAGATCAAAGGTCAACGACGATTGATGGTTCACAAAAATTGTAGGGTTCAACTTGACTATCGTGCAATTTGACATCTCAGAGCCTTGAGCTCCAAGGTTCCTAGACCCAAGTTACATGGATCTTCATATAACTCTTGGGATATGATCCTCTCTCTTAGTTGGGTTTTTGGTTAAGGGAATAGGTTCTATTTCTGAGTCTCCTAGACTACTGGTCTGAAGGGAACACCTTCCCAACTTGCAGAGCTTTAATCTCTGAATCAAGGAAAACTAACTTATGAGGTTACCAAAACGGTAGCTATACCCAGAGGCTTGCTCCGAATCTGGAATGGTGATGTAAATTCCTAGGGAAAGTTCCTTCGAGTGATTAAACTAGGGCATATGGAAAATCAAACTAAAATATAGGTTCTCAAGGGAATGAACACATACTCATAACTTAATCATTTAATACAGAGAAATAACCCTTTATATACATGTAAATACTCACATGCATCCATTATTTACAATTCAAATCATAAGGCAAGAAAACAATTATCAGAACCATAGAGTGTGATGTGACTACTGAAAGGGGTGCTCGTTTCCACCCAACGATAGGCTCAGTCACTCCCAATGGATTTATCACTACCCACCCTTGAGCCTAAGCCACGATGCTTTGAGATTCAATCTCTTAATTCCAGCTCAATGAAAGTTAGGGACAAAGGTTACTCTCCTTCTCCCAATATAGAAATATATAAGGAAGAAGGTTACTCTCCTTCTCCTGGCTAGATCTCTATTTTTTGTGATCAGATCTCACTGTTCCTCTTTCATTCCTTCCTCAGACCCGAGAGTTTCCACTCTCATCTCTGCATTTTTCCATAGGTTTTCCTCTACCCACCACAATTTCTTCCTTGCCTTCCTCAGCAAGATTGTGTGTGGCTCTAATTCCCAGTATGTGGTTAGGTTTGGAAGCCTTACGTATGGGTGGTCTTCCCCATCCCCTCATTAACTATTGAGGAGGTCTTCCTACCTACCAGCCCAACTGTATTTCATTCCTGGGTCAGAGGGTTGTTATGATCTGAGCAATTAATTCCAGCATGGTACTGGTTCAGTGGAGGTTAACGCAACCATTCCGGGTCCCCTCCACCGCCTTTCATAGAATTCATGGTTTTCTCTTAGCACATACCCTCTTTCAACAGTCATGCAAAACGTAACCATTTTATATTAAAATAATATAATTTACATTCATCGGCCTTTGTACAAAGTTCCATCAAATCAAACATTCACACTTTTAGGTTTGCCACAGTTCCTTGGACAATATAGTTATATTTATAGATGGGGGGAAATAGTGTGTTACACCTACACTTTTCCACATATCATAGAAATGCATTTGAACTAATATAATTTCACATACAAAATTCATACCATATTATTTCCTGGTTGATGTTCACAACATCAACCTTTTATCATCATTATTCTTTAGCTATTTCATAGCCTATTGAACTGCAGATTAGTCTATAACACAAACACATACATATTGATGCATTATCATCATGTAAATTCATTTAATCATAATCTCAATATGGTATCCACATACCAAAAAATTTAAATGTCACAATTTTCAAGTTAGAAATAGATTGCATAATATCCATCCTAATTCAAATAACATTAAACATTCATAGAATTGACATTCACATAGGTTCATATGTCTTAAAATTTCAAGTGTATCATTAATAGTTTCACAGTGAATAGAAAATAAAGATGATTAGGCCTTAAGTAATTCTAGCTATCTAACTCAAAAGGTGGCATTACATACACCCAACCTTTGGGAAACATATTCTCGAGGTGGTCAAAAATGTGAGGGATGATCTCATCGTAAGGTCTCTACATCCTCCCAAATAGCAGATCCTAGGCTATACTTGTCGCACTGGACCTTAACTTGGTATACCATATAGTTCCTAAACTATCGGACCTTATAGTCCAATATGCGTAATGACTCTACCTTGAGGGTTCCCACATCTGATACCTGCAATTACCTCCAATTCAGTTTATGATATTCGTCAACAAGATAATGACGTAGAACAGATACATGAAAAACATTATCAGTTTTATGCAAGTGGGGTGTAAGTACGATATGATAGGAAATGAGCCCAATTCTCTCTTGGATTTTGAATGGTCCTATAAATTGAGGAGGAAACTTTGTCCCCTTCTTGAACCAAATGGTACTCTTATTAGGCCTAATACAAATGAAAACGTGATCTCCCACTTTATAAATTTGGTCAGTCCTATGTGCATCCACATAACTTTTCTATCTAGCATGTGCTTCCTTTAGTTGCTTCCTAATATGAATCACCTGTTCCTCCATTTCTTGAATCAATTCTATCCCAACTATCAATCAGTCTTCTAACCTTTCCCAACTCAATTGTGTCCTGCATGGCCTTCCATATAGAGCTTCATAGGGTGGCATTACAATGGAGATATGAAAATTGTTATTGTAGGATAACTCTACCAAAGGTAGGTACTTATCCCAATGGGTTTGATTATACATAACATACATCCTAAGCATGTCTTCCATAACCTGATTTACTCTCTCACTTTTCCCATTTGTTTCTGGATGATATGTTGTGATTAAGTTCAACTAAGTTCCAAAAATTGATTGCAAACTTTTCCAAAACTTAGATGTGAATCAAGAATCCCTATCTGAAATGATATTCTTGGGTAACCCATCAAAACAAATGACCTCACTTATAAACACACCTTCCACATCAGTGACATCATAGGTGTCTCTAACCAGAATAAAATGAGCACGCTTGGTCAACTTATCAACTATCACAAGAATGGCATTGTGTCTATGTGATGTGAGCGACAATCCCACAACAAAATCCATATAAATGACTTCCCACTTGCACATAGGAACATCATGCGGTTGTAGGAGACCTATCGGGTGGTGGTGGTCAACCTTCACTTGTTGACACTCTAAGAACTTGGCGATGAAATGGAATACATCACGCTTCATGCCTACACAGAAGAAAATCTTCCTCATGTCGACGTACATCTTCTTCACACCCAGATGCGCAAAATAAAGTTCCCTATGGGATTGCTTGGGTATGATGCTTCGAGTATCCCCACCTTTGGGGATGTACATCCTTCCCTAATATCTTAATGATCCATCTTCTTCCAGGCTATATCCTTCATACTTTTGATCTAATTACCTCCCACTCTGGAGGGTTGAAGTAACCTTTAAATACCAACTTTCTCTAAGAATTTTCCCCAACATATTCTCCCTCAGATTAAGTTTTAAGGGTACCAAGGAGAAGACACGTGGTCTTTTTCTCAAGGTATCTACGACTTCATTCTCCTTTCACTTGATATATGAAATTTCAAAATTGTACTCACTCATAAACTCACTCCAACGCCTATGCCTAGCATTAAGATCCATTTGAGTGAAGAGATTCTTTAATATTTCCTGGTATGTTTTGAGCTCAAATCTTCTCCCCACTAGATCATTCTTCCAAAGCTTCAGAGCTAGCATTACAACTGCCAAATCTAAATCATGAGTAGCATAAATCTCCTCATTTTTCTTCAACTTTAATGACACATACTCTATCACTCCCCCTTCCTGCATTAGCATGACTCCCAATCCTTGCTTCGAGCATCCATGCAGACTGTGAAGTCTTTTTTCATATCTAACACTCGTATAATTGGTGCACTAGTTAGTAACCTTTTAAGATCGATGAATGGAATATCACATTATTTTGTCCATTCATACCTGACCCCCTTGTGTTGCAAGGTGGTGATGTGTTTTGGTGTTTTAGAGAACCCTTCCACAAACCTCCAATAATAACTTTCTAGCCCCATGAAGCTTCTTACCTCATGAGAATTTTTTGGCACTGGCCATTCCATAATGGCCTTTACCTTTTCTAGGTCCACAAAGATTCCTTCACTAGAAATGATATGACCTAAATAGTGAATTTCTTTTTGGAAGAAGGAACACTTCGACAAATTTACATACAATTTGTTCTCTCTTAGGCATGAAAACACCACTCACAAGTGTTCCTCATGTTTTCTTCCATTCTTGGAATAGATGAGGATATCATCTAGAAAGACCTGTACAAATAAGTCTAAGTACTTTCAGAATACACCATTCACGAGGCTCATGAATAATGTTGGCACATTGGTCAAACCAAAAGGTACTACAATGAATTCGTAATGCCCAAACTGATTTCAAAGAAAATTTTAGGAATATCTCCTTCCTTAATCCTTAACTGGTGATACCTTGATCGTAGATCAATTTTTGAGAACATTGATGCTCCTTTCATATGATCAAAGAGATAATCTATCTGTGGCATTGGGTACCTATTTTTAACTATACCGTGATTCAAGTCCCTGTAATCTATACACATTCATAAGAAACCATCCTTCTTCTTGAAAAAAATTACTGGGGCACCCCATGGTGAGACACTAGGCCTTATTAGTCCCAAGTCAAGTAGTTCCTTCAACTGCATCTACAACTCACAAAGTTCTGGTGTTGTCATCCTGTACGGGGTCTTGGAAATTGGTTCCACACCATTTTTATCTCAATGGTAAAATAAATCTCCCTCTCATGAGGTAACCCTGTCAACTTGATCCAGGTGGATATTGGTGGCCACCCACCTTTTCCAAATGGCTCAAAACAACTTTCTGACAATTTTGGCAATTTACTATTTTTAGCAGGTTTTAACTTTCGGGGCCATTTTGAGGGCCTAAATGAAGGTTTTTCGCGATCGAGGTTTTCAATGATAGTCAAAAGTATGATTGAGCCCCCAAAATGAATCTCCTCGATGATACAATTCCAACGAGCTATTATACACCTAAAACGCAGATCGTATGCAAAAGTTACGACCCCGGGAAGTTGATGTACTAACTTACCCAAACGGGGCCCACATGAATTTTGGTGCTTCATCTCCTAGGGTTAGTTTTTTGGATGTATAGGGTTTTGGGGCATTCCTGTTTATTTATTTATTTNAGTCTTTCACTCTGTATTTTTACAGTCTATGTACATTTCTTTCATTAATAGAAATCATGTGTTACTATATATCTGTATTTATGGTTGCATCTCTGATACATTTCTTCTACATTATTGAATATATGTGATATCTCTATGCATTTCTTTATTATATCTCTGCTCTCATTTCATGCCGAAAATAATCTGGATCATTGGATAAGAATGAGGCATGGGATATAATTTGAGTTGCCAGCTGGAAGAAAATATGTTGGTAGCAAATGGTTGTTTAAGAAGAAGTTTAATGCAGAAGGTAAAGTGGAGAAATACAAAGCTTGGTTAGTAGAAAAAGGTTATTCCTAGGTAGAGGGAATTGACTTTGGTGAGATTTTTTCTCCTGTTGCCAAGTTAAATTCTATTAGATTTCTTTTATCTATTATTGTTGCTTTTTATCTTGAATTGGAATAGATGGATTTGAAGACAACATTCGTACATGGGGATCTGGAATAATAAATCTACATGAAGTAGCCAGAAGGATTTGTAGTGAAGGGAAATAAAGAGCTGGTATTTAAGCTAAAGAAGTCACTATATGGTCTGAAGCAATCACCTAGGATGTGGTACCAAAAGTTTGACACATACATCCTTAGATTGGGATTTGTGAGAAGAAGGGTTGATCACTATGTATATTCCAAGCAGGTTGGTAATCACTTCATTTATGTAGTGTTGTATGTTGATGACATGTTGTTGATAGGAAATAACATGGATGTTATCAAGGAGGTGAAATCGCAGTTATCCTCCAAATTTGACATGAAGGATCTCGGTGCTTCTAACTTCATTCTGGGAATGGAGATTAAAAGAGATCGTGCAAACAGGAAACTCTAGTTGAATCAGAGAAAATATGTTGAGAAGATATTGTAGAGATTTAATATGCATGGAAGTAAAC
>JASDQU010106684.1:0-25930 GCA_032191745.1 Picea mariana | reverse complement strand
TAGGAGGTGAGACTATCAGGTCTCAAAGTCTTGTTTGACTTAGAGATTTGAAGAATCTTGACCAGAGAGTCGGGATGAGTCCTGGACTTCCCAAATTAGGAATAGTAGAGGGAAAGGATTTGTTCTTGTAAGGAGGACAATTTTATTTTATTTTTCCCCTCGTGGGTGTGTTACAAATTGGTATCAGAGCATGGTTACAACACTTGGCCTACTAGGGCTCATGGAAGAGTCACTTAAAAACTCTATTTTGAGTACTTTATACCTCTTTCTTAGAAAGTCTAGTTAAAAATGTTATTAAAGAAAAGAATGAAACTTTATACTGTGTGTCTGCATATAAGAAATTGAACCGTGTATTGTTCATGAACTAATAGACTGTTAGCTAACAATAAGTGTTTTTATCAACACTCGAGAAATCAGTAAATCATAGGAAAAATTCAATAATAAAGGATGGTGACATGTCATGAAGTGGGGGATGTCTCCCAAAATAGAGACGAAGAATCTGACGAAAGGAGGGTGGTGGAAAACCCTCTCGATCTGGCTAAAACTATAAGGAGCCTCAGGGCCAATTATAGAGTTAGAAGGCTGACAACAAGAGGTTGATAAAGGAGAAATAAAAACAAATAGAAATTAATGTAGTCTTGTTGCAGAGCTTGTCCGACATACAGAGGAAACTACAGCATGAACCTGCAACCAGACATGTGGACCGACGACATAAGAAGAGAAGTCAGATTCCACCTGAGATCCGAAAACATGACTCCATAAGTGACCACATTGGGAGAAGCACCTCGAAGAAGGCCCAACCTGGAGGCAGGGGACACTCATCGGTAGAGTCCTCTATAAAGGAAGCTGGAAAATCCAAAGGATCTTCTAGTAGCAGAGAAAGCTCACATTATCAAAGGAAAGGAAAGAAGCAGAAGAATTCCAAAAATCACGATCCTCAAAAATACAAGAATCCAAACCACCCTCTTTCGATGGAGAGATTAGGAGGGGAGAAGAGGATGAAGTTTGGATGCTTGGTTTAAAGAAATACTTTAGAGTCCATGACTACTCTAAAAACTTGAAGGTTCGAATAGCCATATTTAACCTGAATGGAAAGACTTCCATTTGGTGGGAATACCTTAGGAATGTGAAAGGAGTCCATGAGAAGGACTTGTCATGGAAACAATTTGATAAATACTTCAAGAAGAGTATTTTTCATTAAGATACATGGATGGGAAGACTAAGGAATTCTATGAACTCGGGCTGGGGCAGCTCACCATAGATGAATTTGCCAATAAATTCCTTGAACTACTGAGGTATGTACCCTACATAAAAGATGAAAAAGTGAAAATGCAGTGGTTCATTAGTGGGTTACCTTACACCTACCGGGATAGGATTGAGTTCGACGAACCAAGGACCTTAGAAGAAACTATCCATAAGGAAAGACATTGTTATGAATAGTTTGGGAGTAAGACAAGACCTCACGAGGGCTGGAAGAAGAGGAGTAGTTCGACATTCTAGAAGAAGGGGTTTAAATCCTCAATATTTAAGAACTATGGAAACAATTCTAGAAGGATCCTTCCTACTAGAAGTGTATATCAGAAAAATTTTCCCTCTTATAGTGGAAATAAACCTTTTAAGACAGTCCCAGAAAATATCGATAACCTAAAGAAGGAACCCTTAAAATGTTGGGGTTGTGGAGAATATCATCGATTGAGGGATTTCCCACACAGAAAATAGAACAGTAAGAGAATATAAAATATCCAATAAGCTACCACCATCAATGATGTGGTTAGGAGCATAACGCAAATCTATGCGGGCTTGGAAAATAATCAAGCCGACCACCAGGCTTGAATAGTGGAGCTGGAAGTTATGATCGCCAACTATCTAGTTTCTATTTTAATTGACCCAGGTTCTAATTTGAGTTATGTGGCCCCTTATACTATTGATAAGTGTAAACTACAACCAATTAGACATGTTAAACTATGGTTGGTGCGATTAGCCACTAGGACCAAAAGAAAGGTGGCAGAGGTCATACCAGCATGTCAATTCATCATGGGTGGATTTCCCACCTGAACAACCCTTAACATAATTCCCCTGGGATCTTATGACTTGTTGATTGGTATGGATTGGTTGGATGCTTATAAAAATAAATTGGACTATTATCATAAAACTTTAGAATGTGTAAGTGAAGAAGGGAGAAAAATGACCCTCCAAGGGATTCAAAAGCCTATCTCAGTGAGAAAAATATAAACCCTTCAAATGAAAAAGTATTGCAAAAAGACGTGTTCCTTATATGACATACAGGTACTAGAATATGTTGAGAATGACAAACCAAACCTAAAGGACCACCCCATATTAATATAATACAAGGACGTGTTTCTAGAAGAGGTACCAAGTCTACCTCCGAGAAGGGATATCGACTCCTCGATAGAAGTTACACCAGGAACGGTACCAACATCTAGAACTCCATATATAATGAGCACATCAGAGCTGGTTCAGCTCAAGCTACAACTAAAGGAAATGATGGACAAAGGCTACATTCGACCCAGTGTATCTCCATGGGGAGTGCCCGTCTTGTTTGTGAAAAAGAAAGATGGCACACTCCAATTGTGCATAGATTACATACAACTCAATAAGTCAACCATAAAGAACAAGTACCCCTTACCGATAATCAATGACATATTCGACCAATTGGGAGGTGCTTCCATCTTCTCGAAGATTGACTTAAGGTCTGGATACCACCAAGTCCAGATTAAGGATGAATACATCCACAAAACAACCTTTAGGATGAGCTATGGTCACTATGAATTCATGGTGGTTCCATTTGGGTTAACCAATGACCTCGCCACTTTTATGTTCTTGATGAATACTATACTCAACAAATTCCTGGACAAATTTGTATTGGTTTTTATTGTTGATATCCTAATCTAATCCAAGAACATAGAGGAGCATGAAGAACATCTTAGACTTGTACTTCAAGTACTTAGAGAGAATCATCTCTACGCTAAGTTTAGTAAGTACGATTTCTTTTAGAAGCAAGTCCATTACTTAGGTCATGTCATATCTAAGAAAGAGGTGGTAGTAGACCCCAACAAGATCAGATCTATTATGGAATGGTCTACCCTGAAGGATGTATATGATATTAGATCCTTCATGGGCTTAGCAAGATACTATAGAAGGTTCATAAAAGGGTTTTCCAAGATTGGTTTTCCAAGATTGGTTTTCCAATCACTTCCCTTTAGAAAAAGGGGATTAAATTCATTTGGACATCAAAATGTGAAGAAAGATTTCAAGAACTGAAATACCTCCTTACCCATGCACCCATGCTAAATATTGCAAACCCGGATAATGATTTCCTCGTGTGTACAGATGCCTGCAAGGAAGGACTTAGAGGAGTCATTATGCAAAAGGGATGTGTAATTTTCTACGCATCTAGGAAATTAAATGAGCACGAGATCAATTATTTGACCCATGACCTAGAGTTGGCTATCATAGTACATGATTTAAAAATGTGGAGGCACTACCTCCTCAGTAGGAGATTTGTACTTATGACAGACCATTGTGGATTGAGACACTTGTTTGATCAACCAAAACTCAATGCCAGGCAAGCTAGGTGGATGGCTCTCCTAAGTGAATTCGATTTCTAAATCAAACACATAAAAGGAAAGGAAAATAGGGTGATCGATGCCCTTAGCAGAAGTATAAAAATGATTCATATAGCATCAGTAAGCACCTATGAAACAGATGTCAGGGAAAGAGTCATAAATGCACAAGAGACAGATGTATTCTTCAAGACCGTGACTTCATACCTAAGGAAAGAGCATACAGGGATAAAGTATGAAGGCTACCAAATGCTCGAGGAAGGGCTGTTGACTTACAGAAGCAGATTGTATATTGCAAACTATGATGACTTGAAGAGGTTCATAATGAATGAACTACATAAGAGACCATATATTGGTCACCTAGGATATCAAAAGATGATCACGACCACTGGGAAACTATTCTATTTGTATGTATTGAAGAAATACATAGCTAACTATTTATCTAAGTGCCTAGAATGCTAGCAAGTTAAGGCAGAACACCGACATCCAACAGAATGTTTACAGCCCCTACCGATCCCAAAATGGAAATGGGAAACCATATCCATGGACTTCATCACTGGATTACCAAAGTCGACCAAGAAAAATGATGCCATCATGGTTGTGGTGGACAAACTAAGTAAGTCCTCTCATTTCTTTCTTGTCAAATCAACTTGCAAGGCCATAGATATTGCCAACATCTTCATGAAGGAGATATTTAGACTGCATGGCATGCCCAAGGAAATTGTATTTGACCGAGATACTAAAATCACTTCAAGCTTTTGGAAATCCCTAATGGTTGGTTTTGAGACAAAATTGTTGTTCAACACGGCTTATCACCCTCAAACTGATGGATAGACAGAAAGAGTAAACCAAATAGTAGAAGACATGCTAAGGATGCATTTAATGCATTAGTCTAAGAAGTAGGAAGACTACCTACCATTGGTAGAGTTTGCCTACAACAACTGTTATCATGAATCCTTGAAGATCAACCCTTTTGAATCCCTCTATGGTAGATAGTGAAAGATTCCAATCAGCTGGAGTAACCGAGTGGATAGAATTACAATCGGACCCAACATGCTGAAAGAAATGGAACAACAAGTGGTTCAAATAAGACAAAATCTGAAGATTTCTCAATATAGACAGAAAAGTTATGATGACAAAAAGAGGACTCCCACAAAGTTCAAGACCAGAGACCATGTCTATCTTAGAGTTATACCCAGGAAGAGTTCTCTGAGAATGGGATCCTGTGCCAAATTGGCACCTCGTTATTATGGACCCTTTGAAGTCTTAGATTGAGTGGGACCTATATCCTATAGGCTAGCACTCCCTCCCACTGTAAAGGAACATAATGTTTTTCATGTTTCATTATTGAATAAATATGTACATGATGCTAATCATATAATTGATTAGTCTGTGATCCAGGTGGAGTTGTAGGGATAATTCCGACCAGAACCCCGATGCATATTATACAGGAAGGAAACCTCATTCAGGAACTAAACCATTGCATAGGTCAAGGTGCAGTGGAAACACTTTGGCCCAGATGAGGCTACATGGGAAATGAAGGATGCCATGGGACAGGCATATACGATTTTTTTTACTCCTATACATACATGTCATGTTGACAGATATAACATCGAGGACAATGTTCCTTTAAGGGGGAGGAAATTGTAACACCTTGTTTCCCCCAGTCTGTAAATATAACTATATTGGCCAAGGAACTATGGAAAACCTAAAAGTGTGAATGTTTGATTTGATGGACCTTTGTAAAAAGGTCGATGAATGCAAATTCTGTTATTTTAATAGAAAATGGTTACGTGTTGCATGACTATTGAAAGAGGGGATGTGCTAATATAAAACCACAAATGCTATGAAAGGTGGTGGAGGGGACCTAGAATGGTTGCATTAACCTCCATCGAACCAGTACCATGCTGGCATTAATTTCTCATATCAGAACAACCCTCTGACCCAGGAGTGAATTACAGTTGGTCTGGTAGGTGGGATGATCTCCTCAAGACTTAATGAGGAGATGGGGTATACCTCCCATCCGTAAGGATTCCAAACATGAAAACGGATTGGGAATTCGAGCCACACATAAGATTGTTGAGGAAGGAAAGGAAGAAAGTGTGGTGGGCAGAGGAAGACTTGCGAAAAAATGCAGAGAAAAGAGCGGAAACTCTCGAGTCGGAGGAATGAATTAAAGAGGAACAATGAGCTCCAATCACAAAAAATAGAGATTGAGCCAGGAGAAGGAGAGTGACCTTCGTCCTTATCTATTTATGTATTTGGAGAAGGAGAGTAACCTTCATCCCTAACTTCCATTGAGCTGGAAGTAAGAGATTGAATCTCAAAGTATCGTGGCCTAAGCTCGAGGGTGGCTAATGATAAATCCATTGCGAGTGACTTAGCCTATGGGTGGGTGGAAATGAGCACCCCTTTCAGTAGTCGCATCACTCTCTATGGCTCGGATAAGTGTTTTCTTGACTTATGATTTGAATTGTAAATAATGGATGCATGCAAGTATTTACATGTCTATAAATGTCTCTTTCATTGTATTAAATGATTAAGTTATGAGTATGCGTTCGTTCCCTTGAGAACCTGTATTTCAGTTTGATTTTTCATACACCCTAGTTTAATCACTCGAAGGTGCTTTCCCCAGGAATTTACATCACCATTCTGGATTCGGAGCAAGCCTCTAGGCATAGCTACCATTTTGGTAACCTCACAATTTAGTTTTCCTTGATTCAGAGCTTAAAGATCTGCGAGTTGGGAAGGTGTTCCCTTCAAACTAGTAGTCTAGGAGAATATGAACTAGCACCTATTCCCTTAACCAAAAACCTAACTAAGAGCAGGGATCATAGCCCAAGAGTTATATGAAGATCCATGTAACATGGGTCTAGGAACCTTGGAGCTCGAGGCTCCGAGATGTCAAATTGCACGATAGTCAAGTTGAACCCCTTAATTTATGGGAACCGTCGATCATTTTTGACCTACGATATGAGTTTGACGCAATCTTTGAAATGCAAGGAGTGTTTGGGAAGGATAAATCTTCAAGGAGATCAAGCTCAGAAGAGATACTACTTTCAGGAGCGCAAATGAAATATTGGAGATGGGCTTGTAGGAGGAGAACAGGTCAAATCCTTCAAGCACTTAAAAAATCTTTTGAGTCAGAGGAAGTCAGAATCTTAGGAGGAGGAGAGACAGTGGACATTGGACCACAGTGCAAAGGATCAACAACCATCTAATCAAAGAAAGGTGCATGAGCATTAGCGCTTCCCACACGCAATAGAGATAACTTACCAAGGTTTGAGACTTGATATTTCCAAAGCCTGGAGAGTCATAAATCTGAAGTAAATCTCAATCGTCCAATCAGCCAAAGTGAATCTCAATCATCATATTGTTCGAAGTAAATCTCAGGAATTGGATCACCTGAAGTGAATCTGAGCCATCAGTGTTTAGTAGAGACATGGCGTAGATCTGTGAGTTCTGGGTAAAGTCCTGAAGTAATTCATAGTCGTTAGATCTAGAGGGACACGTGACAATAGATCGTAGACTTCAGAGAAATCACCTCGAGAGTTTCAGATTGCGAGTTGAAACTCCCGAAGCCTGAAACGTCGAAGATCCGAAGCATCGAAGGGATGAAGCATCGAAGCACCAAAGGGATGAAATAGATCTGGACCGTCATATCCATAGGACAGGTAGCATGAATATGTGGATTTTGGGATAAGACCCGAAGTAAACGTCAACCGTCGGATTGTTCGAAGTAGATTTGAACCATCAGATCTGGAGAACACATGGCATGAATATATGGACTCCGGGTAAAGTCCCAAAGTAGTTCATAGTCATAATATCTAGAGGAGATGTGGCATGAATCTATGGACTCTGGGTAAAGACCCAAAGTAATTCTTGATCATCAGATCAAGTGGACACGTTTTAGTGGATTATAACCTTCAAATAAAATCCATTGGGAAAAAGGGGGAAGTTTGATATTTGAGATCTCAGAAGTTCGGAGACCCGAAGGAAATCTCAATCATTGATAGAGAAGAGGGCCACAGGACCATTGATCTAGTTGAAAGGTCAAGCACCCGAAGTATAAAGAAAGTTGTTTATTTAGGAGGACAAATGTCTGCAGATCATCAACTCCGGAATATTGATGTATGGAGGAAAGAAGGGTTTGATATTTGAAAATTTTGAAGTTCATACTTACGAAGGAGATCACATACATTTATTTAGGAGGGGCAGATCCGGTTTATGGATTTGAAAATGGAAGATATGAACCGTCATTTTCGACAGTACCATCAATATTGGGAGACCGACAGTCCCATAGCATTGCGGAGATTGAAGGTTCCTGAACTTTAAAAAGTTGAGGGTGGGCCACAATCCAAACCCAGTTTTGGAGAAAAGAGACATGGAGGCTCAAGGAGAATTGTGGGTTGAAAAGTAGTTTGGTTTCAAATCTCCTTTGGCTATGCCCGCAATTGCATGTTTGTGTGAGGTCATCGCCTAAGGTCACATCTGAGGAGGGGCTGAGAAAAAGGGGTTAACACCAACTCCAGGTCTTCGCTGAATCATGAAGGAGAAGGTCGTGGGTATCATAATACCTACACTAGAAGACAAAAGGGCCTTTGTTTGATTAGGAGGTGAGATTATCATGTCTCAAAGTCTTGTTTGACTTAGAGAATCAGAGAATCTTGACCAGAGGGTCAGGCTAAGTCCCAAACTTACCAAATTAGGAATTGTAGAGGGAAAGGATCTGTTACTGTAAGGAGGACAGTTCTTTTATATTTTTCCCCCCTTATGGGTGTGTTACAAATTGGTATCAGAGCATGGTTACAACACTTGGCCTACTTGGGCTCATGGATGAGTCACTTAAAAACTCTATTTGGAGTACTTTTAAAAGAGTGACACTCTAGCTTTCCTCTTTCTTAAAAATTCTGGTTAAAAATGTTATTAAAGAAAAGAATGAAACTTTCTACTGTGTGTGTGCATTGAAGAAATTGAACCATGTATTGTTCATAAACTAATATATTATTATCTAACAATAAGTGTTTTTTGTCAACACTCGAGCAATCAGTAAATCACGGGAAAACTTCAATAATAAAGGATGGTGACATGTCATGAAGTGGGGGATGGCTCCCACAATAGAGATGAAGAATATGACGAAAGCAGGACGGTGGAAACCCCTCCCGATCTGGCTAAAACTGTACGGAGCCTCAGGGACGAATTACAAAGTTGCAAGGCTGACAATGAGAGATTGATAAAAGAGAAAGAAAAAAAAATAGAAATTAACGCAGTCTTGCTGCAGAGCTTGTCTGACATACAGGGGAAACTATAGAATGAACCCCAACTAGACATGTGGACCAACAACATAAGAAGAGAAGTCAAATTCCACCTAAGATTCAAAAACATGAATCCATAAGTGACCACACCGGAAGAAGAACCTCAAAGAAGGCCCAACCTGGAGGCAGGGGACACTCATCGGTAGAGTCCTCTGGAAAGGAAGAAGGAAAATCCGAAGGATCTTCTAGTAGCAAGGAAAGCTCACATTCTCAAAGGAAAGGAAAGAAGCATAAGCGTTCCAAAAATCATGATCCTAAAGAATTCAAGAAAGCCAAATAACCCTCTTTTGATGGAGACATTATAAGGGGAGAAGAGGATTAAGTTTGGTTGCTTGGTTTAAAGAAATAGTTCAGAGTCCATGGCTACTCTGAAAAATTGAAGGTTCCAATAACCATCTTTAACCTGAATGGAAAGACTTCCATTTGGTGGGAAGGCCTTAGGAATGAGAAAGGAGTCCATGAGAAGGACTTGTCATGGAAATAGTTTGAGAAATACTTCAAGAAGTAGTATCTATTAGAGAGATACATGGATGGGAAGACTAAGGACTTCTATGAACTCGGGCTGGGGCAGCTCACCATAGATGAATTTGTCAATAAATTCCTTGAACTATGGAGGTATGTACCCTACATAAAACATGAAAAATTGAAAATGTAGCAGTTCATTAGTGGGTTACCTCAGACCTACCAGGATGGGATTGAGTTCGACGAACCAAGGACCTTAGAAGAAACTATTCAGAAGGTGAGGTATTGTTATGAACAGTTTGGGACTAAGACAAGACCTCACAAGGACTGGAAGAAGATGATTAGTTCAGGATTCCATAAGAATGGGTTTAAATCCTCAATATTTAAGAACTATGGAAAATATTCTAGAAGGAGCCTTCCTACTAGAAGTGTATATTAGAAAAAAATCCCCTCTTAGAGTGGAAATAAACCTTTTAAGACAATCCCAGAAAATACTGATAACCTAAAGAAGGAACCCTTGAAATGTTGGGGTTATGGAGAATATCATTGATTGAGGGACTTCCCACACAGACAACGGAACAATAAGAGAATCTACAATATCCAATAAGCTACCACCGTCAATAATGTGGCTAGGAGCATGCCACAAATCTATGCAGCCTTGGACAATAATCAAGTTGACCACCAAGCTTCAATAGTGGAGCTGGAAGGTATGATCACCAACCATTTAGTTTCTATTTTAATTGACCTAGGTTATAATTTGATTTATGTGGCCCCTCATACTATTGATAAGTGTAAAATGCAACCAATTATACATGTTAAATAGTGGTTGGTGCGATTAGCCACTAGGACCAAAAGAAAGGTGGCAAAGGTCATACCAGTCTGTTAATTCATCATGGGTGGATTTCCGACCCAAGCGACCCTTACCATACTTACCCTGGGGTCTTATGACTTTTTGATTGGTATGGATTGGTTGGCTTCTTATAAAATTAAATTGGACTATTATCATAAAAATTTAGAATATCTAAATGAAGAAGGGAGAAAAATGGCCCTCCAAGGGATTCAAAAGCCTGTCTCAATGAGACAAATAGCATCCCTTCAAACAAAAAATTATTGCATAAAGGGGTGTTCCTTATATGCCATACAGGTATTGCAATATGTTGAGAATGAAAAACAAAACCTAGAGGACCACCCCATATTAAGAGAATACAAGGACGTGTTCCCAGAAGAGGTACGAGGTCTACCTCCGAGAAGGGATATCGACTTCTTGATAGAACTTACCCCAAGAATGGTACCAACATCTAGAATTCCATATAGAATGAGCATGCCAGAGCTGGTTGGGCTCAAGATACATATAAATGAGATGATGGACAAAGGCTACATTCGAAACAGTGTATCTCTATGGGGTGCGTCCTTCTTGTTTGTGAAAAAGAAATATAGCACACTGCGATTGTGCATAGATTACAGACAACTCAATAAGACAACCATAAAGAACAAGTACCCCTTACCAAGAATCAATGACCTGTTCGACCAATTGGGAGGTGCTTACATATTCTCTAAGATTGACTTAAGGTCTGGATACCACCAAGTCCGGATTAAGGATGAAGACATCCACAAAACAACCTTCAGGATGAGGTATGGTCACTATGAATTCATGGTGGTGCCATTTGGGTTAACTAATTCCCCCACCACTTTTATGTTCTTGATGAATGATGTACTCAACAAATTCGTAGACAAATTTGTATTGGTTTTCATTGATGATATCCTAATCTACTCCAAGAATAGGGAGGAGCACTAAGAACATCTTAGACTCATACTTCAAGTACTAAGAGAGCATCATCTCTACGCTAAGTTTAGTAACTACGATTTCTTTCAGAAGCAGGTCCATTACTTAGGACATGTCATATCTAAGGAAGGTGTGGCAGTAGACCCCGACAAGATCAGATCTATTATGGAATGGCCTACCCTGAAGGATGTATCTGATATTAGATCCTTCACGGTCTTAGCAACATACTATAGAAGGTTCACAAAAGGGTTTCCCAAGATTGGTTGTCCAATCACTTCCCTTTAGAAAAAAGGGATTAAATTCATTTGTACATCAAAATGTGAAGAAATATTTTAGGAACTAAAATACCTCCTTACCCATGCAGCCGTGCTAAATATTGTAGACCCGGATAATGATTTCCTCATGTGTATAGATTCCTGCAAGGAAGGACTCGGAGGAGTCCTTATGCAAAAGGGACGTGTAATTTTCTATGTGTCTAGGAAATTAAATGAGCATGAGATCAATTATGTGACCCATGACATAGAGTTGGTTTCCATAGTACATGCTTTAAAAATGTGTAGGCACTACCTCTTGGGTAGGATATTTGTGCTTATGATAGATCATTGTGGATTGAGACACATGTTTGATCAACCAAAACTCAATGCTAGGAAAGCTAGGTGGATGGCTCTCCTAAGTGAATTCGATTTTGAAATCAAACACATAAAAGGAAAGTAAGATAGGGTAGTTGATGCCCTTAGCATAAGTATAAAAATTATTCATCCAACAACAGTAAGCACCTGTGAAACAAATGTCAGGGAAAGAATTAGAAGTGCACAAGAGACATATGTATTCTTCAAGACCGTGACTTCATACCTAAGGCAAGAGCCTACAGGGATAAATTATGAAGGGTAGTAGATGCTCGAGGAAGGGCTGCTGAATTACAGAAATAGATTGTATATTCCAAACTGTGATGACTTGAAGAGGTTCATAACGGTTGAACTACATAAGAGACCATATACTGGTCACTCAGGATATCAGAAGATGATCATGACCACTAGGAAACAAGTCTATTGACCTGGATTGAAGAAAGACATAGCTAAATATTCAACTAAGTGACTAGAATGCTAGAAAGTTAAGGTAGAACACCAACATCCAGAATGATTGTTACAGCCCCTATCGATCCCAGAATGGAAATGGGAAACCATCTCCATGGAATTCATCACCGGATTACCAAAGTCGACCAAGAAAAATAATGCCATCATGGTTGTGGTCGACAAATTGAGCAAGTATTCTCATTTAGTTATTGTCAAATCCACTTGCAAGGCCATAGATATTGCCAACATCTTCATGAAGAATATATTTATACTGCATGAAATGCCCAAGGAAATTGTATCTGACCGAGATACCAAATTCACTTCAAGCTTTTGGAAATCCGTAATGGATGGTTTTGAGACAAAATTGTTGTTCAGTATGGCTTATCACCCTCAAACTGATGGACAGACAGAAAGAGTGAACCAAATAGTAGAAGACATGCTAAGGATGCATGCAATGCATCAGCCTAAGAAGTGGGAAGACTACTTGCAATTGGTAGAGTTTTCCTACAACAATGGTTATCAAGAATCCTTGAAGATGAGCCCTTTTGAAGCACTATATGGTAGACAGTGCAAGATTCCAATCAGCTGGAGTAACCCAGTGGATAGAATTACAATCAGACCTGACATGTTGAAAGAAATGGAACAACAAGTGGTTCAGATATGACAAAAAATGAATATTTCTCAAAATAGACAGAAAAGTTACACCGACAGAAAGAGGACTCCTAGAAAGTTCAAGACCGGAGACCATGTCTATCTCAGATTTAGACCTAGGAAGTGTTCCCTGAGAATGGGAACCTGTGCCAAGTCGGTGCCTCGCTATTGTGGAACCTTTGAATTCTTAGATAGAGTGGGACCTGTAGCCTATAGGATAACACTTCCTCCCACTGTAAAGGAACATACTTTTTTTCATGTTTCATTATTGAAGAAATATGTACATGATGTTAATCATATAATTGACCAGTTTGTGATGCAGGTGCAGTCGGAGGGAGAATTCCTGCAAGAACCCCAATGCATATTATACAAGAAGGAAACCTCACTCAAAAACCGAGCCATTTCATATGTGAAGGTGTAGTGGAAACACTTTGGCCCAGATGAGGCTACGTGGGAAATGGAGGATGCCATGAGACAAGCATATCCGATTTTGTTTATTCATGTTTATACATGTCATGTTGATAGATAAAACATCAAGGAAGATGTTCCTTTAAGGGGGACGGAATTGTAACACCATGTTTCCCCCAGTCTATAAATATAACTATATTGGCCAAGCAACTATGGAAAACCTAAAAGTGTGAATGTTTGATTTGATGGACCTTTGTACAAAGTTCGATGAATGTAAATACATTTATTTTAATAGAAAATGGTTACATGTTGCATGACTTTTGAAAGCGGGGATGTGCTAAGAGAAAACCATGAATGCTATGAAAGGTGGTGGAGGGGACCTAGAATGGTTGCAATAACCTCCATCGAACCATCACCATGATGGAATTAATTGCTCAGATCATAACAACCCTCTAACCCAGGAATGAATTACAGTTGGGCTGGTAGGTGGGAAGATCTCCTCATGAGTTAATGAGGGGATGGGGTATACCATCCATCCGTAAGGCTTCTAGACCTGACAATGGGCTGGGAATTTGAGCCACACACAATCTTGTTGAGGAAGGAAATGAAGAAAGTGTGGTGGGCAGAGGAAGACCTGCAGAAAAATATAGAGAGGAGAGAAAAAACTCTCAAGTCTGAGGAAGGAATGAAAGAGTAACAATGAGTTCTGATAATAGAAAATAGAGATTGAGCTAGGAGAAGGAGAGTAACATTCATCCTTATCTATTTTTGTATGCGTAGAAGGAGAGTAACCTTCGTCCCTAACTTCCGTTGAGTTGGAAGTAAGAGATTTAATCTCAAAGCATCATGGCTTAACCTCGGGGGTGGCCAGTGATAAATCCATTGGGAGGAACTAAGCCTGTGGTTGGGTGGAAATGAACACCCCTTTCAGCAGTCTCATCATGCTCTATGGTTTTGATAAGTGTTTTCTTGCCTTATTCTTTGAATTGTAAATAATGGATTCATGCGAGTATTTACATGTCAATAAAGATTTCTTTCTCTGTATTAAATGATTTAGTTATAAGTATGAGTTTGTTCCCTTGAGAACCTATATTTCAGTTTGATTTTCCATATGCTCTAGTTTAATCACTCGAAGGCACATTCCCCAAGAATTTACATCATCGTTCTGGAGTCAGAGCAGGCCTCTGGGCATAACTACTATTTTGGTAACCTCACAAGTTACTTTCCCTTGATTCATAGATTAAAGCTCTGCGAGTTGGGAAGGTGTTCCCTTCAGACTAGTAGTCTAGGAGAATCTGAGCTAGAGCCTATTCCCTTAACCAAAAACCTGACTAAGAGCGGGGATCATAGCCCAAGAATTATATGAAGATCCATATAACTTGGGTCTAGGAACCTTGGAGCTCGAGGCTCCGAGATGTAAAATTTCATGATAGTCAAGTTGAACCCCGTAATTTCTGTGAACCGTCAATCATTGTTGACCTTCGATCCAAGTTTGACACAATCCATGAAATGCAAGGAGCTCATTGGAAGGGAAAATATTTAAGGAGATCAAGCTCATAAGAGATAGCGCTTTCAGAAGCGCAAATGAAATACAGGAGACGATCCTGTAGGAGGAGAAAATGTCGAATCCTTCGAGCACTTAGAAAATATTCTAATTTGGAGAAATTCAGAAGATTAGGAGGACAAGCAACAACGGTCATTGGATCATAGTGAAAAGGATCAACAACCGTCTAATCATAGCAAGGTGAACGAGCCTTAGTGCTTCACACACGCAAGAGAGAGAACTTACCAAGGTTTGAGAATTTAGATTTCTGAATCCCGGAGAGCCGAAAATCCGAAGTAAATATCAATCGTCTGATTAGTCGGAGTGAATCCGAATCATGAGATAGTCCAAAATAAATCTTAGGCGTCGGATCACCCGAAGTGAATCTGAGTTCTCATAGTTTAGTAGAGACATGGCATAGATCTATGAGTTCTTGGTAAAGTCCTGAAGTAACTCATAGCCATCATATCAAGAGGGACACATGATGATAGATCGTAGACTTCAGAGAAATCACCTCGAGAGTTTCATATTGAGAGTTGAAACTCCTGAAGTCTGAAACGTCAAAGAGCCGAAGCCTCGAAATAAATTTGGACCTTCAGATCCAGAGCATAGGTGGTGTGAATCTGTGGATTCCAGTCAAAGACATGAAGTAAACTTCCACTATCGGATTGTTCGAAGTAGATCTGAACCATGAAATCCGGAGAACACGTGGTATGAATCTGTGTACTCTGGGTAAAGTCCCAAAGTAATTCATAGATGTCATATCTAGAGGAGACGTGGCCTGAATATATGGACTCCGGATAAATACCCAATGTAATCCTTGATCATCAAATCAAGTGGACACACGTCAGTGGATTATAACCTTCGGATAAAATCCATTGGGAAAAAGGGGGAAGTTTTAGATTTGAGATCTTAGAAGTCCGGAGACCTGAAGGAGATCTCAACCATTGATCTAGTTGAAAGGTCAAACACCCAAAGTAGAAGCAGGGCCATTGATTTTTGAGGAAAAGTGCTCGCAGATCCTCAATTCCAAAAGATTGATGTATGGAGGAAAGCAGGGTTTGAGATTTTAAAGGTCCGAAATCTAGAATTACAAAGGAGATCACATCCGTTGATTTAGGAGGGGCAAATCTGCTCTGGATTTGAAAAGGGCAGATCTGAACCGTTAGTTCCGATAGTATCGTCAAGATCAAGAGATCGATGATCCCATAACATTGCAGAGATCAGAGGTGTGCTAAAATTAAAAATTTGAGGGCGGGTCGCAATACAAACCCCGTTTTTTTATAAAGGACACATGAAGGCTCAAGAATAATTGTGGGCTGAAAACTAGTTTGGTTTCAAACTGCCTTTGGTCATGCCAACAGTTATGTGTTTGCGTCAGGTCATCACCCAAGGTCAAATCCGAGGAGGGGTTGAGAAAAAGGGGCTAACACCAACTCTAATTCTTCATTGAAGCGCAAAGGAGAAGGTCATGGGTATCATAAGACCTGCGCCAAAAGCTGGAAGGGCATGTGTTTGATTAAGAGGTGAGACTATCAGGTCTCAAAGTCTTGTTTGACTTAGAGAATTAGAGAATATTGAATGGAGGGTCAGGCTGATTCCCAGACTTCCCAAATTAGGAATTGTAGAGTGAAAGGATTTGTTCCTATAAGGAGGACATATTTATTTTTTCCCTATCGTTGGTGTGTTACAACATGCTTTTCAGGTGGCGAGACTGCCTAAAACTGAGTATACAATGACAAAATTCCCAGCAACATAGTGCCACTATATGGTCCATGGTAGGGTGCTAACCCTAGTTCTATTAGGAGGGGTGGAGGCATTTCCCACCATCTATCCTCTGAAACCTAGAGTCATGGGAGGATGGTGTTAGCTCAAGCTCCCCTAAACGTGTGATGATGACTTCCAGTTGCCTGATGGGGATGTTTGGTCAAGAGAGTTGGCACTTCTTCCTATGGGTTCTATTTGGAGTCAGGTAAATATAGTTGACGCTAAAAGATAGTCCAACAAATGAAGGATAGGGATGAAAGATGGAAGTAAGTTAGGGAGGAAGGATGAATAGAATTAGTTGAGAGTGTGTGGGGATTTCTCCTTCTAGTAGAATTTTTTTTTTCCTCTTTTTGAATTTTTTTTATGTATATTCATTTCCTCTTTTTGAATTGCTTAACTGAACTACAATTATCTAAGTGAATGTTGTTTTTGCTAAATTATTATAATTGAGGGATTTTCTGAACATTTTAAATGGTTTACTATATTTTATGAAATGAATGGTCTTGTTGATTAGATTGGATGGATACAAGAATTACTATAGGTGTGATAATTATTGCCATTAGTACATGTGCAAGTCATGTATGTGCTTGCTACACATGCATTCCTTGCACATGTACACTAGTATGTGTTACATATCAAAATTAATCATTTCGATGATGACTTATTGTCGTCATTACAAGTGTCGCAAGTGTCACATTTTGGCCACAAGTGTCGCATACATCATACAGTCATATTACCCATGTCGTGTCTCGAATTACATCACAAGGAACACTTGAAGATAGCCTCAGAGACTGGTTAAAGAAGAAGAAATCATTTAATGAAGAGTACAAAGATTTTTACATTAAAAAAACCCACTTAAAAATGAATTTTGAAGGCCAACGCTCCCCTACCCTTCTTTGGGGGAGCGTTCCAGCACTCTGTGCACCCTTCTGGGAGGGCACTGGGATTTTTTAAGGAAATTTTTGGAAGTGCTCCACTACCCACTGTCAGGGAGTGTCAGTTCTCCCTACCCTTATTTGGGGGAGTGTTGCAACACTCTGTGTCCCATTCTGAGGGAGCGTTGGGCTATTTGAGGAAATCTTGGGTTGTTGAGGAAAATCAGGGAAATATCCCCCTCATCTCTGGAGTTGGTTGGATTCGAATATGCGGTCAAGGATGGATCTTAGGGAAGATCCATAACTATTGGAGAAGGATCCTCAACCTATCGCAAGAATATATAAGGCGGTTGGGTATCTCCAAGCTTATATAAGGAGGCCTTCTCATGGTGAAATAAAACATGGACATTGAGAGATACCTAACTTATGATCTCATGGGAAGTGGTATTGAGGAGGACATTAAAGGAATCAAAATTATGATCTCATAAGGGAGATAATCAATGAAGCATAGTCATTTTGATTATGGATTATTTGAGCAACAGGTTGGACAAGGAGAGCTTCGTGAGGCTGTTGCAACTTCATCAAAGGTCTATAAGTATTGCTATCATGTTCTCATTAATACATGTGCTTGGCCTATTTCTTTCAAGGTTGTGTATGCCTACATGAACCTATATTTGATAGATATATCTAGTTTTGAATTAATCATGGTAGAATTCGGAAGTTGTTTTGTCTTTGTTGTTATTGGATTGCAGGACTTGTTGAAGATCTTGGGGATCAAAGCTCAACTTGGACTGGGAAAGGACAAACATCGTAAAAATGTACATCTTTTTCCTTTTATGTATTTGATTGAATTATGTAGGTTTAAAAGGATGTCAGTGACCAAAGTTAGCAACTTTATGTCTTGATCTTAGAGATTTAGGGTTCAAGAGGAAATCCACTTGTCTGCAGGGGGAGTTTCCTGTAATAGAAATTGGTGACTCAGATTGGGATCGAAGATTTTAGTTTTGGTTTCCATCCTTGGTCTTGTTTTTTGGCCTTTGCTCACCTTTAGATCTTATTCATTCTATTTTTATGATTCTTAGATGTTTTGTTGGATCTTGGATTCATCTTACACACACTGAATTTATGGAAATTTTTGAGTTTTTTTTTTATTATTTTTGGGCATTTTTTTTAGTTCTGGGAGCCTAGCGCTCCCCTGCCTCTACCACTAGAGTGATGACACTCCATTGCAAGCTCCCATAGAGTGCTACAACACTCTGGTACCCTTGACACCATAGCGCTGGCCTTTTTCTACTTAAAATTATTTAGAGAATCCCTCTTTGAGTGTGGTTTTTTGCTGATTCATCTGCATATAATCATTACCATCTCAGTGTGTCCTTGTTTATCCTCCAAATATTTTATTTCTAAGAATTGATGTTGTTTTTTTTGGATTTTTGACATCTATTTTCCTTACTTTGAGTCACTTTTCTTCCCTGAGATTTGGGGTCGATCTACTTCTTTCTCACTTATCTGATCGAATGAAAGTTGTTGTAAGGAAATTCAAAGATCTATACACTGTTTAATTTTGATATTTGAGGTCTTTTATCCAAGAATTTTCTTCTTGTTTCTTGTTTGATCACAACGGGGGTGTGTTTTTGTTTATGTGAAGTTTGCTTCTGATTTCTTAAATCTCACAGATCTTAAAGTCTGTTTAACATAGGAAGCTTTACATCAAACTGATTATCAGTCACATATAAACAAAAGGATATTTTTCATGTTTGGTTTTTGGATATTGGAACCAATTTCTGAACATTTTAGCATTGTATTAGATTATTGATTGAGAAAAATTGCATGAGGTCATTGCATCTTAGTGTTTGATGGTGAAAGGAAAATCCATTATCCTTCCTTTAAATAGACATTCATTGAAATAAAAGACGGCTTATCATTTCTTATGCATATTTTGGGAATTGAGTCATAATATCATCAGTTTTCACTCTCATACACCTCTGAGTAAACAACAACCTTAAAATCAAGCCTAAACTAAAATTTATCAGACATTTTTTCTGTTAGAAAAACTACATTAACTTAAGGTGTAGGGCTTTGGAATAGGTTGAAAGGATAACTTTCCAAAGATTTTAAACAAACTTAGCATCTTGCGATAGTGAGGGCAAATCCAATTTTCATTTAAGCTTACTGGGATCCCCCTCTCACACAGGGGTTATGCCCAAGGTCACATTCGGGAGAGTTACAGAGATTATCCCTCTGTGTTTCAACCATTCATAGTAGTCAGATCATATATTGGGGGTTCTTCTTGAAGCTCAACTATCTTCATTTGGTCTCGGTGCTTCGTGAACTCTGAATTGATTCAGGGTAATCTGGAGTTCTACTGGTCCACTTGTCGTTAGTTCTCTTGAAGGATTTTGGACTTGTTATCCTGCCCATACGTTTAGACTGGACTGTCAAATGTACCCGCCCAGTGGCTGACTACGAGTTGGTGACCTTAGTAGCCATAATATTCAAGGTCTTACACAAGGTGACGGTGAAAGGAAGTCTCACTGTACCTGGAACAAACATTGGTCAAACTCACTCGGGTTCCTTGGAGGGTAAATCCACAATTACTGCATGAAAGCTTGCACCAAGGCGTAAGTCCATTAAGTAGGTCACCAAAATAATTGATCCACCCACTCTATCCCCGCCCCTTCCTATTTTGATCTCATGATGTTGGATTTCATCACCAACTAGTGGTTTCATTGTGGGAAGTTTTGTTTGATTTTTTGCTTCTTAGATTCATAGTGTGTGTTGTTTGTTTCACTTGGTGGACCTTAGGTCAAGTCAATGTTAATGGCATCAACTCATAGGAGTACCAATGGAGGAACCCCTTGTCCTGGGGAACCTTACACCTTTCCTTATTTTGGAAACATTGGTCCTTCGTACATTGCCACACTGAGTCTTCCAGGACTCACCATCGGATTATTGGTTTGCTTCTTCCCCACTCTAGTGATCTCGATCCTCCCAGTGCTTCAAATGCACCTAATGATTCAAGTGTAAATACACCAGCCACACATCAATCTCATGTTGAATTTCCACCTTCTTCACCCATTAAACCTCCTTCCCTTTCTCCTTCTTCACCTAGTGAAAGCTCTAAAGCAAGTAGCCAGGTTGATAAGAAGAAGAAGAAATGGAAAGAGAAGAAAAATAAGAACCCAAAAAGGACCAAGCCTCCAACCATATCAAATGTTGGATCCAAGAAACCAACTACTATTCATTTTACTGGGAGTGTTGATGAGGTCGATAAGATTAAAACGAAGAATTTGAAACCCAAATTCCCTTGTAGTCTTTGTAAGGGTGACCACTTTCTGAGGGATTTCCTTGGTCTTCCCAAGGTCTTAGAAATGTGGTCCTCCACATCATCGGCCTCTGCTAGACATGCTGGTGATGCCCCGTTAACTAGTGACGTTAAGGTTGGTAAGAAGAAGACAATTTTCAAATTTCCTTGTATGTTATGAGAAGGTGATCATTATTCTCAACTTTGTCCTCATATGGAAGAGGCTTCTTCTCTTTTGGAAAAGTTTCAACTTCCAACTAGTTATCATAAGGTTTCCCCCAACCCATCGTTAGTTGATGGAATGGTAAATCTGGTTTCATCCCCGGTCAGTCCGGTTGATCAGGTGGTAAATCTAGTTTCATCCTCGGTTGAACCACTAACCAAAGTAGTTGATCCAGTTCCATCATCGATCAACCCCACTTTTCATCTCAAAAGTGAAACCCAAGTGACTGATCCAGTTTTGTCATTGGTTAGTCCCACCCTTCATCTGAAGAGTGCTAACGTGGTCAATCCCACTCCTCCTCTGATGAGTGCCAAAGTGGTTTCTCTGGTCCCTTCATCGGTTAGTCTGGTTGATCATGTCGTCAATATGGTCACGTCCTTAGTTGAACCAGTTGACAAAGTGGTCGATCCGATCCCAACTTTGGTCAATCCCTCTCTCTCGTTAGAGGGTGCAACCCAAGTGGTCAATATGTTTCCACCTGTCGACCCCATTATTCCCTTGGAGAATGAAACCCAAGTGGTCGATTTGATGTTGTTATCAATCTATCCTACTCTCCCACTATAGAGTAAACCCGATTATGACCACGTTTTTCTCGTTGATAAAAAATCTACCATGTTGGGGGGAATTCCTCCCTCTCCTACGAAACCCCCTCCATGTAATGAGGCCCTCCTTTTTGATTGGGTTATGATAACTAGACATCATCTTCCCTCTCACATTCCCTTCAAGATTACAGTACAAGTTTGTGTTCGGGGCGTTCCTCATGCGCTGATAGATGAAGGTTCGTCTGTTAGTATTTTTTCCTCTATTGCTTGGCAAGATTTGGGTTATCCTTAGCTTGTTCTGGTTACCCAGACTTTGTTCTCTTTTAACAGAAGAACCGGTCACCCTTTAGGGATCCTTCCTCAGTTTCCCATAACTTTAGGAGGAAAAACTGTCTTTATTGATGTTATGGTAGTCCAAGACCCCTTGGATTTCGATTTACTCCTTGGGAGAGATTATGTGTATTCCATGAAAGCTATTGTGTCCACTCTCTTTCGTGTGATATCTTTCCCTCATGATGGAAGAATGGTGACTATTGATCAACTTTCGTTCCTTGGCCCTGACTTGACCATCAACCCAATGACCTCCTTAAACGGGTCTTATATGCAGTCGGTATCACCCATGCCATAGGTCAATTATATGGCGTTGTCTCCCATGACTTAAACTTTCAATGACTTAGATCCAATAGTTGACATGGTGATCTCTTCGTTAGGGCCATTGGAGCCTAATCTCCTTACCCCTGATGAGACACTCAACATGTGTTCCTTCCAGAGCATTGTTCTTCCATCCAATGAAGATCTCTTGGAAGCCATGACCATTTTTTGTCCCTTGACATGGTTTCCTTCCAGAGCATTATCCTATTGGAAACCATGATCAAGAAAAATTCACGAGCATAGTTTCTCTTCTTTGTGGCAAGCTTGTTAAAAAATGAAATAGAGGCTATGAGCATAGTTTTCCTCTCTATAACAAGCTCGTTAAAAAATGAAACAGAAATTTGGGGATTGAACCCAAAGCCTTGAGCATAGTTCTTTTCCTGTTTTGAGCTCGTTTAAAAATGAAACAGACACCTCTTATACCAGGTCGAGTCTTTCATTAGGTCTCATTTTTTAACCTTCATTTCATTCACCTGAATCCTTTTTCTCCATCTAGTACATAAATTGGTGACAACCTCAAAGTCGGTGAATGAATTGAAGCTTGGGGGCCATGTATCCAGCCTTTGATTATCATTCTGGAGTTATGGCGCTATCTTTTCAAACTGGGGGCAAAGTACCAACCATCCATGGGTATCCTGTATCCCTACCTTTGGAAATTACATTGGGAATTTACAAGCATAGCTTAATTTTGTTTCAATCTTGTGTAAAAATGAAACCAATACTGAGCTTAGTCTTTGTTCTTTCTCACACTCGAAAAAACATGAGAATGTAACCGACTAGACTTTTATCTATTTTTCGGACTCACATGGATACACTAAAAAGGAACTACCTGGAGTCGTCTTTAAGCTCTTTTCAGACTCTCTAAACATGAAAAGATTGTCGAGTGATCTTGCTTCCTTTCCCACTCGTTAAAAGGTTTGAAAGGGTGTCTTTTGAGTGATAATTTATCTCTTTTTTGTCCTCGAGAGACTAATATTATGAAAACTGACAACACTTGAGTCATCTTTGAGTTCTTTTCAGACTCTCTGCACATGAAAAATCACCGATTTTACCTTCTCTGGACTCGTTAAAAAAAGAATACATAGAAGGGCCCATATAGGACCGACCCCTTACTTCTTCCAGTTCATTAAACAAAGGAAGAGGGACTTACCAAAGGTGAGTTATATCGAGCATGTGTTACCCTCCTTGATCTCTTTAAATCAAAAAGAGGTACTCGTCTATCTGGATGGGGGGGAATTTGAAGGAAGCAAGCCAAGCAGTTTTTGAAAATGTCACCAGTCACTCTTACAGTCACCCTTGAACACGACACTTTGTCTTTGCATACATTTTAATCTGCTAAACCTCTACACTAAACCAATCCTCTGAGTTTATTTACTCCTTGGGTCACTCGATGAAATTCATAGTGTCCATTGCATCATCATGTTTTGGTCTTTAATCTCTTTTTAGACTCTCTAAACATGAAAATATTGCCGAGTAATCTTGATTCCTTTACCACTCATTAAAATGTTTGAAAGGGCTTCTTTCGAGTGATAATTTATCTCTTTTTAGCCTCATGAGACTAATATTACAAAAAATAACAACACTGGATTTGTCTTTAAGTTCTTTTTAGACTCTCTAAACATCAAAAATCACTGAGTTTACCTTCTTTGGACTCGTTAAAGAATCATACATTGAAGGGCCCATACGGGACCGAACCCTTACTTCTTCTAGTTTGTTAAACAAAGGAAGAGGGACTTACCGAAGGTGAGTTACATCAAGCATGTGTTACCCTCCTCAAGCTCGTTAAATAAAAAAGAGGTACTCGTCTATCTGGATGGGGGGGAAATTTGAAGGAATCAAGCCAAGCAGTTTTTGAAAACATCACCAGTCACTCTTAGAGTTGCCCTTGAACATGGCACTTTGTCTTTGCATACATTTTAATCTGTTTAACCTCTGCACTGAACCAATCCTTTAATTTACTTTACTCCTTTGGGTCACGCAACGAAATTCACAGTGTCCATTGCATCATCATGTTTTGGTCCATGTCATGTTTCTGTTGTTGTGTCTCAGTGTTCAAGGGAAGTATCTGCCTCGAGAATCAGCCATCACAAATATATTGTTTCAATACCCATGTTAGTCCATATTCATTTGATCTACCAATTTACATCTCTATGTCAATTTCATGTCATTGATGGGGGATACATCAAGGCCCTCCTGTGATGAGTCTATTCCTGTCGACCTCAACACATTATCCGGGAACTAGACTTAGAAACCAGTTAGTACCTTCAGACATGCATGCCTCAATGGAAGGCCTCCTCGCTTCCGACCATGGGTTTACATCATTGACCCCTGATCGGGTGATTCCATGGATGTTCGACTTCAACTCAACTATTCACATTCATTGGAATGTACTAGGGTATCTTGGGAATCATTGACATCAATGGTGATTTCCCTTGCACTTGTTAATGGTTTACCTCATTGACTAGTAATCAAGTGGTTTCTACAATATTCTACATCAGGACATATATTTACATGGTGAGACTCGTACTGCATCAAGATCGATAAGAAGACCCTGGGTTGAGTGATCAATCTGGTATGTACTTTGCCCAGGTTGCAACAAAGTTTCTCTTGAATATTGACACATGTACTGTCACATAGATCCACTTTGTATTGGTCTGTGGCTATGTCTTGTCATCGCGTAGATCCACTGTGTATTTTTTGTGGCTACAATAGGTTCATGTTATGTAAGTATAGGTCGACATTGTATCTTTGGTGGATATACTCTTTGTTAATATAATTATGGATCTGCAGTGTATCTTATGGTGACCATACCTTGAAAGTCTTTATCACCCAAGCATAGGTGTGCCTATCTAAGGTTTGAAACATGTCATAATATTTTTTTGATGTTTATGTGCATCTTGTACCAGGTTCTCCGTGTCCATACCCTTACTCGAAAAAGTCTACAAAGTACTTCAGTCATCAGTTTCCATCTTCTAACTTCACATTTTGGGGGGAAATCTGTTACACATCAAAATTACTCATTTCAATGATGACCAATTGTTGACATTACAAGGGTTGCAAGTGTTTCTTTTTGGCCACAAGTGTCGCAACTATCGCAAACATCCTACAATCATTTTTCCCATGTTGTGTCTCAAACGACATCACAAGGAACACTTGAATACACCCTTAGAGACTGGTTAAAGAAGAAGAAATCATTTGATGAAGAGTACAAATCTTTTGCCACGATAAAAACCCACATAATAATGAATTTTGAAGGCCAACACTCCCCTACACATTGTCAGGGAGTGTCAACACTCCCTACCCTTCTTTGGGGGAGAATTCAAGCACTCTGTGCACCCTTCTGGGGGAGCCATTTCAATGATGACCAATTGTTGACATTACAAGGGTTGCAAGTGTTTCTTTTTGGCCACAAGTGTCGCAACTATCGCAAACATCCTACAATCATTTTTCCCATGTTGTGTCTCAAACGACATCACAAGGAACACTTGAATACACCCTTAGAGACTGGTTAAAGAAGAAGAAATCATTTGATGAAGAGTACAAATCTTTTGCCACGATAAAAACCCACATAATAATGAATTTTGAAGGCCAACACTCCCCTACACATTGTCAGGGAGTGTCAACACTCCCTACCCTTCTTTGGGGGAGAATTCAAGCACTCTGTGCACCCTTCTGGGGGAGCCATTTCAATGATGACCAATTGTTGACATTACAAGGGTTGCAAGTGTTCCTTGTGATGTCGTTTGAGA
>JASDQU010106683.1:85454-102885 GCA_032191745.1 Picea mariana | reverse complement strand
ACTTCACACACACCTAGGATTTATATTTGATAAGGTTTTTCCTTGTTTATTAGTCATAATTAGTCATTATCCAGTCTCCTATATTTTAGGGAAGAATATTCCACCTGGAGAATAGTCTCTTCAGTTGACACTTCAGTTTGACTAGTTGAGTTGAGTCTAGATGTTGCATTGGTTTTGTTACCATGAAACATTGGGATCATCACCATGATAATGAAAACTTGCCTTGGTTGCATCACCATATTGGTGCATTACCCTTGATTCCTTGATCTACTCCTCTCTACACTCTGTTTCAGTCAGTTAACTAAAGACCGATTGAGTAGTTAACTCAGTTAGGTGGCAGTTAACTACCGTAACTGCTTGAGAGACTAGACTAGGTGGAAATTTACTCTCGTAACTACTGGTGTGTGTCCATATCACTCTAGACCACCACTATGGCTCATTATTTACTCATTTATCCCATATCTATTTTAAATTATTCATTCTTTGAGTGTGGAATACAGTTAATGAGAATTCTTCCTTTCTTTCTCTATTTCTTCTTTTTTCTCAATTTCTCTCTACAAATGTGTGTAGTATTTTCTAGCTAGATATATTCTGTGAAGGTTCAACACATTTACATGTGGTAGGCCTGATATTTACTAAATAACCAGCAAGCATTGGAAGGGGCATTAGAGCTCCCTCCAATTCTTTGATTCACTTCTTTAAACTGACATTCTCTGCTTCAAGACCATCAATAGAGTTGTCTAGAGCATCTCCAGTTTCTCGGTGTATCTGGGAGATTTGGGAAGGCCACATGTTCCATAGGTTAATATCTAAATGATATTTCCACTTCTTATTCTTTACATCTCATATTTCAATAATCAAAATTTTGGATCGATGTAAAAAACAACGCTCTGAAATGCAAAAGGCTCTTCTTCGTCGAAGGTCTCGATCCCAATTATTTCCAACTGAGGGTTTTGGTGAGAAGTGTTCTCTAGCTGGTCATCATTGGGGAACACTTTATCAATGCCAATTTCTAGTTCCATATCCTCGAGGGAGAGATCATGGATATCACTTTCTCTCTGAGGTCCCTCCTCTTCTTGCACAATGTTTTTTCGTTTCTTCCTTACGAGAAGTTTACGAGAACTTTCAATTTTTCTAGAAGGAGGGTTCTTTTCTCCTTCTTTGTCTGAAGAACTTTGGGTGACTTTCTTACTTGAGTAGGCCATTGGAGCACTTCTATGAGATGTTGTACTCTTGGGCGTGATAGTCAAGGATTGGGCACTTTTCTCACTCAAACCTTTTCCTCTCATCTTGTATGACTCATTGGTGCTAAGTATTGTCTCCAGGTTGTCAGTGTCATGAGCAGGAGTGCTTGAGGCGTTGTCTCCATATTCATTCATAATACTATTAGTGAAAGAATTGTTGAAATCGAAATCCAATATATGTTCTAAAAAAATACCACTAGGGTCGAACTCTTTTATATTTTCAGAATATTTTAAATTGAGGTTGTGGAAGTGGCCCATGAATTCGTCAATCTTGTTCATATTCCTCAATATGAAATCCTTGACTTTCCAAGGTAGAGGTATAAATTGTTTTTCTCTCTTTTCATGGAAAAAAATGCAACCAATAGGTGTACTACCTTGCTATCTCAACAACAAACATTCTGTCAGATATGTGACATGGAAGGAAGGAAGGATTTTCTTTCGATCCAAAAATCCTTATAACATTATAATATTCCATTTGTTCTAGTGTCCCCTTCCTATCCAAGAACTTACTCTCCTGGTCAGACATCCAAGGAGCGTTTTTTCCAAACAACAATTCTTTAAAAACTAAGACAAAATCATTAAAGACTTCATACAAATGCTGGGAGGCCTTGTGCCTCCACAATGATTGATACCAGAAGGTTACTGGGTTGAACTCACAGTTTACCTTCTTGCAGATAGATAACCTCAGGAACTGACAACAATGTGTTATCGCAAAGACCAAATAAGATGACATAAAAAATTTCTTATCCTTCTTGTATTGCACTAATTGGGAAGAGATTTCAATTTAAATCAACTTACCCCAGTCGAAGATGGCCTGTTCCTTGACTGTAAAATAAAGAATGTAAAGAATCATCTAGGAGATGTTGGTTGTGGTTTTCGGTCTTGTTATTCTTGTAAAAATCCATGCAATTTCCCATAAGGTATTTTTGAAGGCACCAACCTACAATCTTGTGATGTCCTCGGTGACGGTCATTGGGTTCTCCAAGAATTCAGGTAAGAGGTTGAGTCCATTGTCATGATTTTTCAAGAACTCCCTCCAATATTCACCTCTAAAGGTGAGTGTTGGCTCAGGGAGACTCAACATCTTACGAAAAACCTGAGGTGATAGAGAGACAGGGGAATGGTCCCGCAACTAGATGGTCCATTGACTTGATATGTATCTCTTAGTTCACCAGGTGACCAACTCTTTACAATAAAAAACTTCCGGGACACACCCTACGCGCACAATTCCAGACGTCAAGATTATTTCCTTCTAGGAAGAAGGGGATGAATAATAGGAATATGCCTTGGACCACTAAAAACTATGATCCTCACGTCCAAAAATATTCAGTGTATCTCCAAAGAATTATTGTCGACTTGCTGCCATAAGTCGACGAAGATGTTCACTTTCTCCAAATTATGTTAGGAATGAACGTTGGTGGGAGATAATATATTCCTCTGTAAATCATGTTTAATGCTCTTTAATGGGAGGTCTCCTTGAGCCTTTTGCTTATTAATAACCATCCCTTCAAACCTGTATGGTAAGTTATTAGCATTAAAATCATATTAAATTTGCATTGTGAAAGGCTCGAGGGTGGCGGGGACGAGTAGAGGCGATATGTGACATGAGATTTTTTGTGAACCTAGGAACCCATGAACCCGGGAGCCTGTCATGGTAAGAGGCATGGAATTGGCTAAGTGTGGGATGGCATGGTGATCGGATGGATTCATGTAGGTAGAATGACACTTAGGTAGTTTCATGGGAGTCCAGGGATCGAAATGTAGATCGCATAACTCTTTGGTGCAATATGTCTATCGTGGAACACGAGGACATGAAAGCTCGATCCTGTCAACCTAGGAACCTGCGATCGTAAAATCGGCTAAGTGTAGGATAACACGACAGTCGATCAGAATCATGAAGTGAAGCTATAAATGGGGTGAGAAAATGTAAGTCTGCCAACTTGAGAACCAGCGGTCTAAAATGGGACTAAGTGTTAGAACTAGAAAGGGATAGTAAGAGGGAAAAAAGAAGAGGGAGAAAAAACGGGTAAGTGTAGAAGGAGCAAAGAAAGGGAGAAACGAATCTGGGAAAATAGAAAAGGGGAGGGAAATTTTTGGAAGAAAGAAATGACCTCAACAAAACTTAATTGATATTTTTGATACTTTGTTTATTTTTGTTGTCCTTAAAGAACAAAATGAGAAGGAAGATGTCTTTGTTGTCTCTGCAACTATTTTCAAACCTTTTTTCTTGTCCCCTTTCTATACATTTGAGATATATTTCATTTAGGAAAACTATACTAGAATGTAACTCATTGGTAGGTATTCAAGGATGATGCCCAAATCCTTAGATTTTCAAGAAGCTCAAGGAATGTTTCTTCTCAACTAGTAAATTGCTAGAAAAATAATGGCTTTGCTTACAATCTAAATACCATAGGACATTATAATGTAGTACAACTAAAGACAAACAATATTACCAAAGGCTTAGTACCACTAGAGAGAATATATGATAAATGGGACAAAACAATGGGTCCTCATAAACCCCCCATTAAAGATCAATTTTAGAAAGTCAATGTCGACAACAAGGAGAGCCTAAGAATAATTAGAATTGGTAGAGCATGCATCCATTAAAAAAAAAAAAAAATTGAAGAGCTTATAGAGTAATTCAAAGACAAATTTTCCATGATATCATTAAAAACATATAAAACCAATGTCACTAAGAATATTATTCCTTTGAAAGCATAGTCAAATCCATCCAAGAAAAACCAAAAATCCATTAATCTCAAACAAGGCCTAATCACCACCCTCGAACCAACTATCTTACAACACAGGAATCAAAGAGCAAGGACTGCCTTATTGGGCACGTATCGAGCATACGTCGATCCGTGAATCCCATCACTCGCGTACAAGGATAACTTGGCATTGAAAAAATGTCTTATGAACTCCTCGTAAGTCGAACCTCTTTGTCTATCTTCCTGCAGTTCACATCTTTTCTAAAATGCTCTGCGATGTAAACTTATTTTATCTATCTTCTAAATGGATTGTTGCAATGATATCTAAAATTTGTTCACCTTCCATAAAACTATCTAATGGAAAAATATCATCATAGAACACATATTTGCTTCCTATTTTAGTATTTGGACCTGATATTTATAGAATGCAATAATTTTGTTCTGGTTTGATGCAAAAATAGAACTTCGACCTGATTTCTCTCTGATGAATTGTAGTGACCACCACATTACTTATGAAAATCTTGATGATAAAATTCATTTGCAGTTCTTTCTCGTCCTTCAAGGCATGATCATAAGTGTGAGTTATTAATCATTTTATTCTATCAACACTATGTGCCTCAATGTTAACCATTCAAACTCACACCTTGTCATTCCTCTGAAGATCTACCTCCACAATCCTAAACTTGCAAAACGAAAACAAAAAAAAAATGCTGCTTGTCTCCATAAGACTCATTTATGGGGCCACCCTCCACAAGGCTCTACTGATGAGACTTAGCAGAGGAGGCTCTTGATACTGAACCTATGCAAGAGAAGGATGATTAGAAGTGGGTCAAAAGCATCAACATTAACTATCCACACATGCCTAAAGTATGGTCTAGAGATCAACTCCTTTGAAGTTTGATCTTTCTTAAGAGTTGAGAAATATGTCATAGATCAAGCACAAGAAAAAAATGAATTATATTTGGGCACGATTTAAGCCACCAAGATTGATCAATCACTTCCCTTTTGTGTCATATTGGTGTTTAATAACTTGTTATTGCATAATTTCATACTCGATTCAGGTGCATCCAACAATATGATGTATTTGCAAGTCATGAATCATCTTTACCTTTAGAACACTCAACCATAGTACAATGTTTTTGGCATTGATTATTGAGAGGTCAGTTTTTGTGGTATGATTAAATATTTGGAGGTCAATCTTGTAGCTTATTTGGATAAATTGATCCTCATTGATGTGGTAGTAGTAGATGTCCTAGTTGTATGGGAAATGTTGCTTTAAAAAAGATGGGTTGCCACTATTGGTGGAAATTTCTAGTTGGATCTATCTTATGCCACCATCTAATGTCTTATAAGTACAACATCAAGCTATGCAACAAGAAATAATTGAAATTTAACATAGAAGACCCAAATAATCCAATGAATGAGATAGTTTGCATTGAGGATGACTTGGAAATTACAACAATGATGATTGAAATTGACCATCCTTTGGAGCACATTGGTTCTAGTGATGAAAAAGTTGTTGGTGCTTTGTGGACTTTGCATTTTGATGAAGCATGATCTAGTAATGGTGTTGGTGTGGATTGGTCCTCACTTATTCTCTTAAACTAAATCATTTCTACTCATCTCATCTTAAATTTGACTTCATGAATAATATAGTTGAGAAAAACTCTTGTTGGTTCTTGATTTAGTAATAAAATTGGGGATAAAATTGTTGCATGTATTTGGGGACATTGATTTAATTATCTGTTTGAAACTTGTATTTAATCAAGAATGAAATATTACAGTGTTATAGAAATGCTACTTGGAACTTAATCGATATTTTTGACACATTCTCTATTTTTGTTGTCCTTATAGAACAAAATGAGAAGGAAGATGGCTTTGTTGAATCTGTAGCTAATTTCCATCCTTTTGTATTGTCCCCTTTCTATAAATTTAAGATAAATGCCATCTTTAGGAAAACTATCCTAGACAATGTCACTCATTGGTAGGTATACGAGGATGATTCCTAAATCCTTATATTTCCAAGAAGCTCAAGGGAGTTTTCCTCTCAACTAGTAAATTTCCAGAAAAATAATGGCCTTGTCTATATTCTAGATACCATAAAAGACTACAATATAGTACGATAAAAGATAAACGAGATGACCAAAGGCTTAGTACCACTAAAAATAATATATGATAGATGGGACAAAACAAAGGTTCCTCGTAAATCCCCCATTCAAGATCAAGTTCAAGAAGTTGATGCTAACAACAAGGAGAGCCCAAGAATAATTAGAATTGCTATAACATGCATCCATGAAAAACAAAACAAAATTGAAGAGCTTATAAGAGAATTCAAAGACATGTTTTCCTTGAATTATGATGAATTGAAGACATATGAAACAAATGTCATTAATCATCTTATTCCTTTGAAAGCGTAGACAAATCCATTCAGGAAAAACTAAATACCCATTAATCCTAGATAAGGCCTAATCATTTAGAAACAATTGAATAAATTATGTGGTGGCGGGATTTTGTCACCTATAAGATATTCAACACGGGTAACTAATTTGGTTCCAATTAGGAAAATGAATGGTGAAATTGGAGTTTGTATTGATTTTTGAAACATGAACCATATGTCTCTGAAGGATAATTATCCTCTTCCCAAGATGGATCATATGTTGTAGGATATTGCAAGCTCTCAAATGTTATATGTGTTGGATAAATTCTTTTGAAAGTGTTGGTTGCTAAGGAAGACTCTTGGGTATGTGTTATATTCTTTGCATGACTAGTTTTAGTGTCTTCTATGTTGCGCTGGGTGCGCGGGGGTTTAGGGGCAGCGCCCCCAAATATTTTTTTGCCTCATTTTTTGTGTCGCCTCATTTTTTGTGTCCATTGTTGGGCATTTTTTCATCATATGGTTTTTTTTCTGCCGGTTTTCTATTTCTGGTTAAGGAATTAGGGTTATTGACTAATCTAGGTCATTGGGTTAGGGTTTTGGATGTCGTTGGCTCCTATATGTATATTGTATTGTAAACAATGTATGATAGTGAATGAATATAGAATATGTTGGTTTTCCCGGTTTGGGTTTCCAGGGGAAAAATCTCCGTGTAATGTGTGTATTTACCATTGTATCTTTTATGTTCTTTTACTGAAAATATGTTTGCAGTAAGTAATTGTACAAGGTTAAAATCTACAAAGATAAGTAAAATACAACTTTCACTACTTCTTGGGGAAACTTTCCTATATTTAGATTCCCTTTGGATTGGGTAACATAGGCACAACATTCCAATGAGCCATGGATTATTTATTTGTCAATATTATGAATGAGATCATCATTATTTACTAACATGATTTGGTAGTATTTTCAAAGAAACAAAAGGATCAGTTACACATATTAGGAAATATTTTGAAAGGTGTCAAGAATTTGACATATCTTTGAATCCTAACAAGTCAATCTTTGTGGGTCAGTTAGGGGTATCTCTTTGGACACATCTATTTGAAGAATGGAGTGAAGATAGATCCAACCACACTCTAGGATATTCAACAAGTTATATTACCCATAAACAAGAAGTCATTCAAGTCATTTTTTGGGTAGCTTAACTTCTTGAGAATGTTAGTGCCAAATTTTGTTGAAATCACAAAGCCCATCACAACCATGCTAAAAATGGAAAAGAGATCTAATGGACCATAAAAGGAAGGTGAGATTTCAAAGAAATCAAGAAAACTATATTGTCTACCATTGTCTTGGTGAGTCCTAATTATTCTAATGGATTCTAGACATTCTCTTTTGCATATGAGTATACACACCTACCAACATCCTTGTCTAGAAGGACTACGATGGTTTTGAATAACTAATAGAATTCATGAGCAAAGGAGTAAAAATTGTTGAGTTGAAGTATACTTCCACTGAAAATCAAACTAATCCCTCAAGCACTTCAAAGAATACATTTGGAGTTCAACCATAAGGCCATATGCATGGAATTCAATGATAAAGGACATTTATCTCAACAAGGATGTGAAGGGCATTGAGGAAGATGGATAACAAAGATACAAGATTACAATTTGGAATTGAAGCCTATAAAATTGGGTAGAGGACCAGGTTTAACAAAATTGATGAATAAAACAATATGTAGATCATTCAAGCAAATGATAATTTAATGAAAAAAATTAGTGTCATGCATTTATTGTTCTGGAGAAATAAAGAATCTATAAAGTCATCATATTTTATTCTATTTGAAGAATATTTATTTTTCTTACTATTTGAATAGATATAAAAAAAGAACTTTCAAACTAAAATTGAACAATTTGATTTGAGTTATGGAAAAAATCTAGTAGATACACACTAATTTGTAGTATTAATGTGTTTAGTAGCAACACAATGCAACAACAATACCAAATAATAACATAACTAAAAATCAAATTTTGAATTGTTGTGAAGTGCAACTAAAAATATTGTGAAATAAACATACATAACAAGATTGTGGAAGAAAGAAAACTTTTAGAACATGAAGTCATTTTGGTAGAGAATTTCCACCCCACAAATCTCTTCCCGTTGTTCCAATGCCACATCAACCATTTATCTTAATGCTTAGCCCCCACTTGTATTAAAAGCTTCAGCTTCTTCCCAAAGTAAGATCTTGGAGAGGTAACAAGCTACAAGCTACAAGCCAATGCCAAAATAAAATATTACCCACAAGCATTTGAAATAATACAATGAAATGTCAAAATCAAACCATTATCCAGAGTTATATGTATCCTCCAATGTACTACTAGATGGGTCCTTGGTTTAAGAAAGCAAATAAAATTGTATTTATTCTTCCACTAATTTTTTCTCTCTCTTTTCATGTCATAAGGGTGAAGGAAAGTGGCTACATTGTTTTTCATTTTTTTCTTTTACTCTACTAAAGTTTGGAGTTTGGATTCAATAATAGACATACATCGTGGAATAAATGTTTATCGTCAACTAGAAGGTGATAACATGTGTGATAATATGCATTAGGAATCTACATTGTTTTTCATTTTTTTCTTTTACTCTACTAAAGTTTGGAGTTTGGATTCAATAATAGACATACATCGTGGAATAAATGTTTATCGTCAACTAGAAGGTGATAACATGTGTGATAATATGCATTAGGAATATATAGATAACAAAACTATAATGATTGTTATTAAAAAAAACATGAAAACTCCACTTTCTTTTTCAAAATAAAAAGATAAATCTTTATAAAAAAATAATTTTGATTGTATATCAAGTTTTAACGCTTTTATTTAATTATAAATGATATTTAAAAATGCATATTATGCAAATTAACAAGATAACATTCTTATTTTATTTATTTTTTATTTTCATGTATTTGTAATGTTGAGGTACCAAGATTCGTCAATACCAACCCTTTTATGGTACAATGGTGTTTAATAACTTGTCACTGCATAATTGCATGATTGATTTAGGTGCATCCAACAATATGATGCACTTTCAAGTCATGAATCATCTTGACCTTTATATCACTTGAGCACACCATATTGTTTTTTCCATGGACTCTTGAGAGGTCAAGTTGTGTGGTGTGATTAAGTATTTGGAGGTCAAACTTGCAGCTTATTTGGATAAATTGATCCTCATGGATGTAGTAGTAGTATATCTTTGAACTACATCAAGAATGTTGCTTTCAAGAAGATGGGTTGCCAATATTGGTGGACATATCCAACTGATCTATCTTATGCCACCATCCAATCTCTTATAAGTACAACATCAAGCTATGCAACAATAAAGCATTGAAATTCAACATAGAAGACCCAAATAAACCAATGAATGAGATAGTTTGCACTGAGGATGACTTGGTAAATTGCAACAAAGACGGTTGAAATTGACCATCCTTTGGAGCCTATTTCTGCTAGTGAATAAAAAATTGTTGGTGCTTTGTGGACTTTGCATTTTAATGAATCATGATCTAGGAATGTTGTTGGTGTGGAATGGTCCTTGCTTATCCTTTTAAACCAAATCATTTCCCACTCATATTGCCTTGAATTTGACTACATGAATAATGTAGTTGAGAAGCACTCTTGTTGGTTCTTGATTTTGTAAGAAATTTGGGGATGCAATTGATCCAGGAGGATCTAGAATGCTCACAGAGGTGTAGGAGGATCCAACAATGCTCAAAAATTGATCGTCTCAAATGTTCTTGAAATGAATTCATTGTGTAGAGCTCGACGATAGCTTTCCAACTGCGCAAACATCGCCTCAAACAAAGTGCATCCAACAATATGAAATTAAGGGACTTTTTCTCTCAATTGGTAAATTGACAGAAAAATGATGGCTTTGCCAACAATCTAGATACCATAGGAGACTATAATGTAGTACAACTAAAGACAAACAAGATTACTAAAGGCTTAGTACCACTAGAGAGAATATATGATAAATGGGACAAAACAAAGGGCCCTCATAAGTCCCCCATTCAAGATCAGTTTTAGGAAGTCAATGCCAACAACAAGGAGAGCAAGTGAATGAATAGAATTGGTAGAGCATGCATCCATGAACAACAAAACAAAATTGAAGAGATTATAAAATAATTTAAACATGTGTTTTCTTTGAATTATGATGAATTGAAGACATATAAAACAAATGTCACTAAACATCTTATTCCTTTGAAAGCATAGGAAAATCCATATAGGAAAAATCAAAGACCCATTAACCCCGAACAAGGCCTAATCATTGAGAAACAATTGAATAAATTATGTCATGGTGTGATTTTTGCACCAATAAGATATTCAACATGGGTTGCTAACTGTTTTCTAAGAAGGAAAAAGAAGGGTGAAAGTGGACTTTATATTTATTTTTGAAACTTGAACCATATGTGTTTGAAGGATAACTATCCTCTTCCTAATATGTATCATATGTTTCAGAATTTTACAAGCTCTCAAATGCTATATGCGTTGGAAAAATGATTTGGAAAGTATTGGTTGCTAAGGAAGATAAGTAAAATACAACCTTCACTACTTGGGGAAAATTTTCGTATATTTATATTTCCTTTGGATTGTGTAACATAGGTGAAACATTCCAATGAACCATGGATTATTTATTTGTTAACATTATGACTGAGATCATCATGATTTACTAATATGATTTGGTAGTATTTTCAAAGAAACAAAAGGACCATGTCAAGGATCTTAGGAAATATTTTGAAAGATATCAAGAATTTGACATATATTTGAATCCTAATAAGTTAATATTTGTGGGTCACTTAGGGGAATTTGTTTGGGAACATCTATTTGAAGTATTAATTGAAGATAGAGCTAACCATAGCTGCGGCTATTTGACTAGTTAGATTTCCCATAAACAAGAAGTCATTCAAGTCCTTTTCAGGCAACTTAACTTCTTGAGAACATTTATGCCAATTGTTTTTGAAATCACAAAGCCCATCACAAACATGATAAAAATTGAGTAACAGGTTTAATGGATAAACAAAGGAAGATGATATTTCAAAGAAACTAAACAAGTTGTATTGTCTACCCTTTTCTTGGTGAGTCCTAATTATGCCAAAGGATTCTAAATATTCACATTTGCATATGAGCATACACTTGAGAACATCCATGTCTAGAAGAACTGAGATGGTTTTGAATAACCAATAGCATTTTTGAACAAAGGATTAAAAAACGTAGAGTTGAATTATACCTCCAATGTAAAACAAACTTTTGCTTTGGAAAAATCCCTCAAGCACTCAAGATAAAACATTTGGAGTTCAACCATAAGGTCCTATGTGTAAAATTCGATGATAAAAGTCATTTTATCACAACAAGGATGTGAAGGGAATTAAGGAATATGGATAACAAAGATACAAGATTACGATTTGGCATCGAATCCTACCAAATTGGGTAAAGGACCGAGTTTAAAAAAATTGGTGGTTGAAAACAATATGTAGATCGTTCAAGGAAACTTTTATTTAACTTTGGCCAAAAATATGTTCCATGCATTTTATTGTTTTGGAGCTGCTATAACATCTTATGAAGTCATTGTATTTTATTTGAAGAATATTTATTTCCCCAACCATATAAATAGATATCAAAGAAGAGCTTTGAAACTAAAATTAAACAAATTGATTTGAGTTATGGTGGAAATCTTATGAAGTCGTCGTATTTTATTTAAAGAATATTTCTTACCCCAACCATATAAATAGATATCAAAGAAGAGAATTAAAACTAAAATTAAACAAATTGATTTGAGTTATGGTGGAAATCAAATGAATACACACTAATTTGCTGGAATTAATGTGTATAGTAACAACACAGTGCAACAACAATACCAAAAAATGACATAACTGAAAAGTATACTCTGAATTGTTGTAAAGTGCAATAAAAGAGATCGTAGGATAAACATACATAACATGGTTGTGGAAAGCCAAATGTTAGAACATCAAATTATTGTGGTAGAGAATTTCCACCCCACAAATCTCTTCCCATTATCCCAATGCCACATCATTCCATCTATCTTCATCTTATCCCCCAAAGCTTCGCCTTTCTTCCCAAGTAAGATATTGGAGAAGTAACAAGCTACAAGCCAATGCGATGACATAGATGTCTAAAATATTAATCATAAACATTTGAAATAATWCATCTAAATGTCAAAATCAACTCYATTATCCATAGTTATGTGTATCCTTTGATGTACTACTAGATGGGTCCTGGGTTTAAGAAAGCAAATAAAATTGTATTTCTTCTTTCACTAATTTTGTCTTTTCATGTTATAAAGGAAAGTGAGTTGCATTCACTAATTTTGTCTTTTCATGTTATAAAGGAAAGTGAGTTGCATTGTTTTTTATTTTGTTTTTTACTCTACTAAAGTTTTGATTCAATAGCAAACATGCACCATGGAATAAATGTTTATTGTTGAATAAAAGGTGAAAATATGCATAAGGAATATATAAATCATGAAACTTTGATGACTGTTATTAAAAAAAAAATGAAAAATTCACATGATTTTCCAAAATAAAAAGATAGATCTTTATGAAAATTTAAAATTTTATATTACATGTTTATACTTTTATTCAATTATAAATTACAATAAAAAAATGAATATTATGCAAATTAATAAAATAACATTATTTGTTTTTGTTCTTTTTTATTTTCATTTATATATAATGTCAAGCCGTCAAGATTGATCACTCACAACCTTTTTATGTCTCAATTATGTTTAATAACTTGTCATTGCATACTTGCATGATTGATGCAAGTGCATCTAACAATATGATGCATTTGCAAGTCATGAATCATCTTGAACTTTAGATCACTCGACCACACCATAGTGTTTTTTCCATGGATTCTTGAGAGGTCAAGTTGTGTGGTATGATTAAATATTTAGAGGTCAAGCTTGCATCATATCTAGATAAATTGATCCTCGTGGACGTGGTAGTAGTAGATCTCCCAACTACACGGGGAATGTTGCTTTTGAAAAGAAGGGTTTCCACTATTGGTGGACATGTCCAATTAATCTATCTTATACCACCATCTAATATCTTATAACTACAACATCAAGTTATGCAACAAGAAAGCATTGAAATTTAACATAGAATATCCAAATAAGTCAATGAATGAGATTGTTTGCACTGAGGATGACTTGGGAAATTACAACAAAGATGGTTGAAATTGACCATCCTTTGGAGCCTATTTATGCCAGTGAATAAAAAAATGTTGGTGCTTTGTGGACTTTGCATTTCAATTAAGTGTGATCTAGGAATTTTGTTGGTGTGGAATGGTCCTCACTTCTCCTCTTAAACAAATCATTTCCCACTAATATTTCCTTGAATTTCACTAGATGAATAATGTAGTTGAGAAGCACTCTTGTTGGTTCTTGATTTAGCAAGAAATTTGGGGATACAATTATTGCATGTATTTGGGAGCATTGATTTAATTATCCAATAGGTTTGAAACTTGTAGTTACCAAGAATGAAATATTAAAGTGTTATAGAAATGATGCTTGGAACTTGTTTAAGATTGAATCTGCCAAGACCGAAACGACAACCTCACAAGGATGCTAATACTCCTGTGTTTTTATAGAGGCGATACTCTTCTGTCCGAGATTTATAAAATATTGGACTTTTAAAGAAGTCTGTCAAGAAATGAAATAGATATAACATAAAATATTTTTCTTTTTCATTTAAAAGAGAAACGTCCTAAGAATGGACCAGGAAACACACACACATTCATACATTTAAAGCAAATAAATAAAATTCCTCACATCCATCATAGTAGGGCTAAAGATTTTTGATCACATAGAAATTAAAAGAAAATGATATGCATGCATACAAGAACTTTGATAGAGTGATACATGGGTAGCTCAAATGAAGATAATGATAGATCAACCTCAAATACTTTATATTAAAAAAAAAATGGGTCACAAAGTATAGTCAAGATTGTTCCCAAAATAATTCTCTTGGAATTTTAAAAAAATATATAGTTCAATACATTTTCTTTGAAAATAAAATGTGTTTGTCATAATGACTGGGATTGGGGCTCCTGCAGAACATAAAGAAAATATCATTAAGAATGAAGTTCGTAGAAAGAAGAAAGTGAGCGGCGAAATACAACATGACCTAGTAAGAAGAAAAAGGGAAATATCAGTCTAAGGTTAAACCTTTCTATTTAAAGAGGTGGAGCAACTCGATGAAGAACTTGATAAAGACAGAAAGATGTGATTAGTATGAAATTACTATGATGGTATCTCATGGTTTGTCACTTGCTCGCTGATGTCCTTTTATGGCTTTCCTCGACGGTTATGGGAACCCTCTCAACCGTCCTTTGCCCTTCATTAGTCATTATCCAATCTCCTATATTTTAGGGGAGAATATTCCACCTGGAGAATATTCTCTTCAATTGACACTTTAGTTTGACTAGTTTAGTTGAGTCTAGATGTTGCATTGGTTTTGTCACCATGCAACATTGGGATCATCACCATGCTAATGCGCACTTGCCTTGGTTTCATCACCATATTGGTGCATTACCCTTGATTCATTGATCTACTCCTCACTACACTCTGTTTCAGTCAGTGAACTGAAGACTGATTGATTATTTAACTCAGTTAGGTGGCAGTTCACTCCCGTAACTTCCTAAGAGACTATACTAGGTGGCAATTTACTCTTGTAACTGCTAGTGTGTGTCCATATCACTCTATACCACCACTATGGGTCATTAGTTACTCATGTATCCTATATATATTGGAAATTATTCACTCTTTGAGTGTGGAATACGGTTAATGAGAATTATTCCATTCTTTCTCTCTTTCTTCTTCTTTCTCAATTTCTCTCTGCAAATGTGTGTATTATTTTCTAGCTAGATATATTATGTGCAAGTTCAACACATTTACATGGTATCAGAGCCAACGAATTGCTAAGAAAAAGCTACAACAAATTATTTTTGTAGGTACTGAAGATTGAAGAATGCAGAAAATATGGAATATATGTTTTACTCACCGATAATACTTCTCACACCTCATAACCATTTGAAGTGGATGCCAAAGATTCTAATTCTTCTCAAAAGTATATGATTATACTAAATAACCATGGAAATGGAAGTAGAGCCTGATTCTGCTGATGAGAAAAATGACTTTCTCAATAGACAAGATATGGCCATAGGATTTATCTGCTTGTCTATTTCTCCAAAAATTCTCCACCAAGTATGTGATGTCTCACAAGACTTAACTCCAAATGAATTATGGACCAATTGGAGTTTCTATTTTGGAATAAAGAAGATGGTGAAGAATGCATGCAGGGGATTGGAAAGATAGAGCCAGAAGAGAAACCGTTAGAAGATCAAGCCTCTTATTATGAAGAGTCTTCTACAAAAGTATTTGCACAAATTTTTATCCCATTAATTGAATATGATTTCTACTCCATTTCAGATTTTTTTTTCTGAATTTCATGTGGAAGATATATGGCATGCATCTCAAGGGTCACATGCAAACACTTTTCCATGCACAATGGATGCATCTTAGGAGACAAAAACGGAGCTGCGCACATCATACTTAATTATGATATTTTCTGAGAAAATATTTCATAAACAAATTGTATATTTGAATTCCTCTCGGGAAAATATCCAATTTCAAAAAAAAAATCGTCTGAAACGGAGTCCAGGAAGTGAAGTTATGATCATTTTAAAATCAACAAAATTTCAGTGTTTTTTCTGGAAACAGCCGCACGGTTTTCAAAGTTTCATCCAAAATTTATTTGGATATTCTTCATTACAAGAAGAGAAAATGGATATGTGTGGACATCTCAATGGTGCATATACTTCATCAGATCTGTGCATACATCTACATATTCAACAAAATCTTCAATGAGCACAAACTTGCACAATTGTGAGGTCTTCTTGGAGTGAAGGACAATGTTGCTTAGCAATTGTTTTTTGTTCCTTGTCATTTTTTTTTATGCATTGTAATTTGAGGGGGGGAGGGGGGGTGTTTCCCATGAGGTTTTCCCTCTTTCCTCACTTTATTTCAGTGTATCTTTTGTATTTGGGTACCTAACATGGCCTCGTTTCCGGGACCCATTCTTTATTTTCACCATAGTGATGTTCAGGGGGGGTGTTGGAGTTACTTCACACACACATAGGATTTTTTTTTGATAATTTTTTTCCTTGTTTATTAGCTATAATTTTTCATTATCCAATCTCCTATATTTTAGGATAGAATATTCCACCTAGAGAATATTCTCTTCAGTTGACACTTCAGTTTGATTAGTTGAGTTGAGTCTAGATGTTGCATTGGTTTTGTCACCATGCAACAGTGGGATCATCACCATACTAATGCACTCTTGCCTTGGTTTCATCACCATATTGGCACATTACCCTTGATTCCTTGATCTACTCCTCACTACACTCTATTTCAGTCAATTGAAGACTGATTGACTAGTTAACTCAGCTAGGTGGTGTTGGAAGATTGGTTGTTGTCATTGATGTCAACCCTAGTCATGGGTTTTGGACCACAATATTGATGAGGGTATTTGGACATGAAGAAAAATTCACATGTAGATCCAACAACCATGGATGGATAGTATACATCATGTTATTTCCAGTGGTATGTGGCATGTCACGTGGATCCTCATGGTTGAGGAGAAATAAATTTTTGAATATGACAAAGTGAATTGAAGAAGGAAGTACATGTAGGCCCTGAAGATAATTAAAGGAAAGAATTACAAAATAAGAAAGTGTCAGGTCGGCCCTAATGTTAAAAGAAAGTGACATAAATGGTATAAATAAATATCATTATAAGTTCATTTGATACACAAGTCGGATTTCAAGGGAGGATGAAGTGTTCTAAGGTATGTTATTTTGAGGTCATCTTACCATTTTTTCTATAACTTTTTTTTCTAGAATGATTCAGATGGTGAAATTGCTATGGTATTGAGAAGACATATCAATTTACCTGTGGTAAAAATTTCATCTCTTTATTCTCTATAATTATGGAGATACACTCTGTGGAAGATAGGGTTTTTGACCAGTCCTGTAGCTAGTTAA
>JASDQU010106683.1:60725-72400 GCA_032191745.1 Picea mariana | reverse complement strand
AACAGTGGCTTACCAGACTCATCATTGTTTTGCTACATTTTGTTGCTCTGTCTGTCTCATTTCCTTCCTACACACATGACTTGCGCTGTCTATTCTTCTGCTCTTTATGCTCTGTGCGCCATGCCCATTCACTGCACAATTCCTCTTATGTTCAATTCAGCTGCTGCACTCTCCTCCTTCTTCACACATGAATCACCTTCAACAACGACAATCATAGCTACAACAACAACCGCATCTCTTCTTTGTACTGTGTATTTATAGCTTTTGTGCACCTTGTGCATGTAATGCGTGCAATCCCTCTACATACTCACACCACACCGATAGCCTCCACAACTCGAGTGCTCTGTCTGATCATCATCATGACTCTTCAGCTTCTCTGGCCACTTTTTTTCACTTGTTCAGCATCATTATATGTTATGCTGAGATTCCTCAGCCTCTTTGGTAGTTGAGACTCTTCATCTTCTCTGTGACAGTCGAGCTCACCTTCTTTGTTCCAGTTACAAGATTCAATGCTCATCCAATTGTCAATCGCCTCCACGAGCATCTTCATCCCTCTTGAAGATTCCCAGAGATTCTTCATCTCCATTGTCAATCACCCTGAAGTGTCTTCGAGTCCTCTGGCAGGCACCATCAGTGGTTCTGGCAGTTACACTATGACGTGCAACAGTAGCCCTCCGATATCCTTTAGTTTCATCTGCACCATTGGATTACCTGTGATTTATGCGTTTCACACTTTCACAATTCAGAGATTCTGTGATGAGGCATATTGACTCTTCATGTTGCGAGCTCCGAGAAGGAGCTTGGCTGCTCTAGCTCCCTCCTCTACGTGACCATAGGCGGTGACCACCGGTTATAGCGATATTTCACCTTTTCGATATTTCGACATTCGTATGATCCTGTGTCTTGATACTCCCAGATGCGATCCCCAAAATTTTGAGGCGGAGCTTATCTGCCCTAGGTCCTTCCTCTATATGACCAAGGCCATGACCAAGTGCTTATTCATAAAGTGCTTTTCGCGAATTCACATTTCGTGAATTTGGAGATGAGGCGTCTCGACTCTCCAAGTCGCAATCCCCGAAACCTCGAGATGGAGCTGAGATCAACGGTCCACGATATCAATGAATCTACGGTCCAGATCTCATCGTGAATTTGCATCTCATGATTCCTTCGATGGAGGTTCTTGTCACTCCAAGTTGTTATAGGCGAAACTCTGAAATGAATCTTAAATCAGCGGTCCACGATTGTCCCTGATGGACGGCCAGGATTCCTTCACAGTTTTGGGGAGTTGGATGACTCTTGGACTTATCCACCTTGCAGCTTCACCATATCTAATGGCTATTGAGCCTTCGTAGATACCCCAGATCCTACGACCCAGATCTTCTCGCAATTTCACCACTTCACGATTTCGCTGCTTCGTGATTTCGCTGCTTCACGATTTCGTCCACCTTGTGATTTTGTCACTTCGTGATTTCCCTGTTCTTTCCATCGCTATTCTTTTCCATTGTTGATATTTTCCATCATTGTTCTTGCCATCAATGACAATCTTACTCCCAACTGTAAACCTTCCAACAAGCATAACTCATAAGAACCTATGGATACACCCTTTTGTGTGTGAGATATTCCATGTGGGGAAAATCGAAGAGTCAATCTGACTCAAGGAAAGGTTTAGAACGATCCTAAGACCGGGAGGTCACACAGAACCTGCTGAGGCAGGGGGTGCTACGTCAGATTGTTGTTGTTTTTTTGTGATTCTTTTGGAGGAACTATCATTCTACAATATTTGGCCTTATGTCCAAAGTTGTTTCACTTGTAGCATTCCATTTCAATACTCAAGCATTCAAACTTGTTGCAGCTTCTGCTCTCTGTTTCACTAGGCCTTCTTGGATAACCATTTCATGCAAATTTTTTATAGTTGTTTATGTTCCTTCTATTTTCCTACAATTTACAACCTTATGTCCAAAATTGTTACATGAATAACATAGTCCAAGGAAGGTAGTTTGATACTTGGGAGTTGAAGATATTCTGAAAGGAGCTAGCTCTTATGAATCCTTCTTATTCTTGAGGCCTTTTTCTTTCTGATTGTTTCTTTATTCTGGAATTTGAATCTTCTGGGTGGTGGAACATCTATGTGATCTTCCTTATGGAACTTCTTGTCTTCTTCCTTCTCAGGAGATCCTCTTATTTTCTCTGCGTAGCTTCTTGGTTTTGTTTCTTGATCTATTTTTTTGGATCTTGATCCCTTTAATGTTTGGTTGTATCCTAGTCTGGACTTGTCATGATGTGGCCTTTGATTGTTAATAATCTCATCCAAAACTTTAGAATTGTTCTACATGTTTTTCTTCTGAAGGTCTTTTCTCAATGTGACAATATTTGCTTCCAAGTTTCCAATGATCTTGTCTCTTTCTTCTAACTGTTCTCTGAGTGCTTCTTCAATTATATTGTCTTCTTCTACTTGTATTTTTAATTTAGTGATCATCTGCTCTAGTTCTTAATAGTTGGAATCCTAAACTCCCTCTTTTATTTTTAGTTCTTCTTGAAGTGACATGTTTTTCTTATTTTCCCTTTTTATAACTTCTATGACACTCAACAATTCTTCTTTGTATTCAACTTTCGCCTCTTCATATTATTCTTTGGATCCTTCTTCATTAGAATCTTCTACTTTCATGAATAATACCCTTCATGTATCACTATCATTGACTTCATCTTCATCTAACGAGGAACTTTATTCTTTGGTGCAAAGGCTTTTCTTGACAAATTTCTTTTTGGTTCTTTTTCCTTTGTATATTTGTTTTTTTATTAAAGTCATATTCTTCATTTATTTTCTTTTTCTTATGGGGACATTTATTAGCAAAATGACCAATACCATCAAAATTAAAACAAATTAACAGAAGCCTACCATTATATTTTCCAGTTCCCTTTTTCAGCCTTTTGACGAAGTTGGCCACTTCTTCATCATCTTATGAGATATCGCTGATGCTACTATCTAAATTTTCCTTTTGCTTGTCATTTTTCTTTGTCTTCTCAGATGCTTTGAATGTTTCTTCCTTTGTAACCATATTATCTTTCTTTGTTCTCATCTCACAAGCTGCGAGTGTCCCATGCAACTCATCCATGGTCAGTGTAGCTAGGTCCTCTCTCTCTTCTAGTGATGAAATCTTTGAATCAAATATCATTGGTAGGGATATCAATACCTTTTTGACAACAACATGTTCCTTCATCTTGTCTCCTAGAACTTTGATACTATTTACTGCTTCATCAACTTGTAGAAATTAGGTCGTTATGTCTCCATATTCATTCATCTTTGGTTGTTCAAACTTTACTCTAAAAATTTGAAGTTTAACTTCCATGACCTTATCATATCCTTCGTATATGTTCTTCAGTTTGATCGAGATGCCTTTCATAGAATCATAGTGCATAACTTTGGTGTATATTAATTCAATCATACCATTCAGGAGTGCACTTGTGGCTCTTGAATTATTTTCTTCAAGTTTCTTTCCATATTTATATGTTGGAGGAGTGGTTGGTGCTTTGTATCCATCTACTACTAATTGTCAAACATCAAATCCTAGTGCATGTATGTTTGTATTCATTCTTCTACTCCAGAAGGCATAATATTATCCATCAAAATCTGGTATCCCAATCTTAGATTAATCCATGATATCCTTCCAGTTGTTAAACTTCTTTTTGAAGGACCTGCTCTGAAACCAATTGTTGAATTACTAAGAGGGGGTGAATCAATAATAGTGATTTTTAATACTTTTTAACCACAATGTATATAAGTGTTGTTAACCTTATGATTAGTTTACCAATATCATTCAACAAGTGCAAAATAAATAAACCATGAACATTGAGTTATCATACACATACACAATACACCAATATTTTTACGTGGAAACCCAAAGTGGGAGAAAACCACATAATGATTTTTATTATATGTGTTTAAGAAGTACATTCATTGGAAGCACCTACTTCCTTTTTTTTCTAGCTCCAACTTGAAGGAGGCTCCAACCCCCTAGATTCTCAATCTACAACCCGAGGGAAGCTCCAACTCCCCAATTCTCTGGATACAACCAGAAGGAGGCTACAACCCCCTATGTTCTTTGGACACAACTGGAAGGTGGATACAACCACCTATCCTTGTGTAATCCAAACACCATGGAGTATAAATGACAAATGTAGACAACATGTCACTGTCACTAAATCAACTTTGTCATTGTCATAACTATCATTGAAATTCTGTCACAACCTATACCAATATTCTTTAAAACTTTCCTACAGATCTATGACCTGTCTATTATACAACACGTGGATTTCCACGCCTTTCCCTACTGAAAACTGTGGATGTTCGTGCCTCTGTTTGTTGCAACTCACAGACTATCACAAAGCTCTACCAGTATCCCTAATACTATCTTTATCACTCTGCCTGTGTCATTGTCTTAGTCTTAGCTATTGTTTGATCTCTTTGTATCTTCTCAGAAATTGAATGATCTGATGGAAAATAATACTCATCCAATATCCAAGTAGATATAACACAACCATGTACTAGGTTCATACATATGTGTCATTGATCTTGTGTGATATAATAAGCCCTGACATTAACCATACATCAAACCCTCATTGTTATGAAATCACAAACTGTATTTATGACAATATGTCTCAACCATAAACCATCAACCATACAAGATATGTCTTAACAAGATGCCCAATGAAGTGTCCCAACAACAACCAATACAATAGCAATGTATCCATGTAGATTTTTTTGATACATAATATACCATACAACCAATAGTCCCTCAAGGAAAAAAGCTCAATCTCTCATGGCTATACCCCAAGCATTCACCAAATATCTACTTAAGATAAGAATATAACATACCTCTTGTTACTGTAGATAGCTCTAGTGTACCTTCTCACTATTAAACCTTCATGTAGCCTCTTCTCATCTCTGCAACTTGTCACTGATAGATCTGATCTTCCTTTTCTCTAGCTTTGGCAACAGATCCTATGGTTTTTCTTTAGAAAACTCGCGGGTATCTGTTCTTTGTCCCACTGTCGCCCGCGTATGTCTGCATCCTTCTAGTACTGCAACCTACAAATATCTTCAGTAAAACCCTATTTCAGTACCCATAGTCTCGATCCTTCAAACCTGCAACTTCTCTCGTCATTGTTTCAGATTCACTTCTTTATATTTTTCAATGATACCTTCCCATAAAATTTCATAAAATAGATATTCAATGTGCTCAAATTAGGTGCTAATGAGATACCTTTGCTCTCTTATTTATACTCTCCAAGTATCTTCCTTTAGGGGCTATCTTCTAACTATTTTACCCCAGTTCCCTCTTTTAGGGCTAACCCACTTTCAACTACTTTACCATAAATAATAAACTCACCACTTATTGTTGCAACTAATTTATTTTTAATTGTTTTTTTATTTCAACAACTTTACTCATGATTAACTCCTAGTTACAACCACCTTGACTAGTAAACTTCTTCTAGGGATTTAATTCTCCATGTGTCATACAAAAAAATACCTCAACCTCAAAGTAAGGTTAGTCATGCGGCGAGACTCGTGTACCCTCATCAAATGCTTGGATTCATCGTGACGGATGAATCTGAATTCTCACTTCTTTTTTTTTAACTTTGTTAAGGTGGGGCTATCAATCATTAGAGAGAAACACATCCTTGGGAAGTTGGGAACCTAGTTCTACAACATGGATATTGTCTAGTAAGTTTTGTTGTCTATTTGTATTGTGTCTCAATGGTTTAAACAACCTCAATTTAGGAAGAAACTCAGGAGGAATATTTTCTCCAAGATATATAAGCATAGGGGGATCTTGAATATTTTCTCTCAATCTGTTTTATGTTTTGGTTTTCATTGAGTAGTTTGTTTATATGTTCTCAAGTAGTCTCCCATAGGAATAATGGAGAGCCTCCTATCTAATTTTCTATTGTGTCCTAGAATTCTTCCCTGGTCATTATAGTTAACAGGTACTATAAAAACAACAAATATTGAAAATTCTAGTGTAGATTGTGTGGGTAGGAAGATTATTATGCTTACTAGTATGTAGTGTGTATTTGACATTGGTTTTGTGTCATGATACCTACATTGATATAATGGACTACAGAGAGTTGCAAGAAATCATGCATGTCCTCTGGAATCATGAGGAGTCAATCCAATGCAATAGGGATTACATTTGTTCAGACACTTCAAAGTTTCATGATAATGAACATCATGCCACCTCTTAGTTTGCATAAATTATGGGAACTTTAGTTCATTAGAAACAACAAATAATTGTTCTAGAAGAATAATGTAACTTGCTCAAAGAAATGGTTCTAAATTTGATCAAGGTAGATTAGTCATGGGCTTCCAATCAAAGGATATTAGTGAATTCAACCGAAGGTGAGTTAAAGGAAGAGGACAACATCCAACAACTGGCTAAAGATATGGAGATAGTGAAGTAGGACTAGGTCCCATCAAATGTAGGCTTGGAATAGGCTACTAGTTGCCATTTTTTCTGCTAAGTATTATGTTTTTTAAGTTTATTAGAATTCTAGGCATATATTATAAACTTTATAGAACTAAGTGATACTGGGAAAATTTTCATGAAGATATATGCAGGAAATACACTTAGCATGCATGTGGCTCTACTTTCATTCAAAATCTTTGGATTTGAACTGTGATGTAATCATGTTTTTATCGCAGCTATAGCTTTAAAAAATATAATTTCCCTAGTTTCAGTTTTTTGAAAAAATTAAGTTAAAGTAAATAGTAATTTACTAACAAACAATTTTAAGTCATACTCCAAGAGGCAAAAGCAATGTTAAACAATATCCTTAATGGATATTGTCATTAACAATTTTAAAATGTTCAATAATTTAATGGCCAGTTTAAAATGTTTTGATGTAATAATAATTTGAGAACACATGTTTGTCCTTAGAGATCGCATTGTTGAACCCATGTTTTGTCATCATCCAGACACCCTTGTTTCCACTTATGCTTTGTTTTTAGACCTAAACCTAGCCCTGATACCATCCATTTTTTTAATTTCAAGACCAAAACTCCCTTTAGAAAGTATTATGAGGTATTATTTTGTCATTATTCCTAAGTTTTTGATGAATTAATAGGATTTTTCAAATAAGTTTTACTAATGAGGAATGTTAGTGTTATTCTCGTACCACAGTTGTTCCCATACCAAAGTTCCAAGGTTCAAATACATGTGTGTGCCTAAATGGCGATCGATCACCTGGGTATTAGAGAATGAAGTGCTAGCATGGATCGTGACCTATTTCTTTGTGCCTAGATTGTTCCTTTCCAGCGTGGAGTTCCAGGTCAGCAAGTGGGAAAATGTTCCAGAGGCCAGACTATTCTTGGGTTCGAGATTCACAATATTTTGGTTGCTATTCATATGTGTCCAATGTCATACGAATAGAAATGAGATCAACCTTGTTATGATTATTTTACCCAAGTTTTTATTAGTGGTTGGGGAGAATCAAAACTAGTTCGATTTGATGGTTGTGTAACTATTCTTGTCTTCTTGTTCCACAAGAACAGAGGGGGCCAACTCCATATATAATTTAGGGATATTCTATTAAAGCATGCTCACTCTATAAATTCAGGTTAAGAACCATACTTTGTAATCTTTCATTGAGGAATAGACAAATTCTATTGTTATTTGGTGATATCAGACTTTGATGTATGTGATACAAGCAATGTAAATTGTAAGAATACTTTGTTTTTAATAAAAGTTGTAGTTTTGATTCATAGTGTTTTTTTGTTCATGAGTATGTGAAACTCTATAGCTTGCTACCAGGGTTGGAAAGGTCCCACCAATCCTAGGGACGTCTATCTACTTTATCTCTTTAACTTAGTTTAGTTTATTACATCGATTCCTTCGTGTGTTACATATGTTAGTTTAAACATTGAATTACAGATTGTGTGTGTGTATCTACAAGATTTCCATTTGTGTGAATGAGTGGTAATTTACAGACATTGAACCTTGTTCTGGGAAATAAACCCTTTCATTCAAATTCCATAATTAATCTTAGATCACATATAGGGTTTTACTTATTTTTGGTATGTTAACTTTGTTATGTTTTTCAAAGAATGAATCTTGAATTTATGAGTCGTTTTGATGTTACATATTGTTGAGTTTCTTGTGGTAAATGCAAACAATTATGGGTTATGTTGAATATTTTAATTGATCAAAGGATTGGCCAATGGTTTAAATGTGAATGAAAGTGTTCAAAATTGTATTGTGAGGTCAAACTTGGAAAGTTAACAATTATTACAACCCTTTGTTGAGATCCATGAATGTATTTAAAACTACAATGAGAGCCATTCTAGCATAAAGATAAGAAGCTCGACAAACGAGTGTTGCATTATTCAGATATATCACAACCTTGCTTCAATAAGTCTGGTTATATGTTTTATTTTAATCATGTTCCTATAGCATCAAACTACAATTTTCAGAGTTGACTGTAAAGGGTTCCACCCAAGGACAATCCCAAGACTTTTTTTATTAATTAGTGATATGATTTGTCAATGTGAGACCTCTGGAGATAGTTCATGAAACCATTTGCATAATTTTCATGAGACACATTTTTCCTTTTGAATGTTTTGTTATACTTTTGCAATCATTGTTGAGCTTTTTCAGTTGATGCAAATTTCACAACTTTGTTTCCAATTAGATCATACAGTCTGATAAAGGTCAATTCAATCACTTATGAAGAGACATTCAATTTTAGATATGTCCTAAGATTTCTTGTGAGAGTTGATCCCAAAATATTGTTTTTCTTTTTTTTTTCTTCATTAATTCTCGTTTTTATTTAGATCGCACAGTTATTACTAAAATAATGCATGACAAATTGAGTCGCATCTATGTATGAACAGATTGTTTGTATAAAGGAACTGTAGTGCCACCATATGTCCTTTGCATCAAGAGTATTGATTGTGAGCTATGTGTTAGATTCTCTGTTATTAAGCTTTCACTCTAGACTAAGAGTTTCAACATAAGATCAGTAGCACTAAATGGAGATTTGATATCCTTCTAGATGACTGATTAAAAGACTTAGTTAGAGTAAAACTTGTGACCACAATTACTATTTATATTAATTTTTTGGAAAGTGAACATAATTATTATTGTTATATCTAACCTTATACATAGATCATGAATACTTAGTCTCTGAAGGTGAAATATTATATCTTGGATCTTGAAAGGAGATTTGACGAGAGGAACTAATCACTAGTCTTTGTTTTCAATTTTTCTATTAGTGTTTTTTATAATCTTGTGTGTGAACCCTTAACATCTATAAATTGAAAAATCAGAATGATAACAGATCGAAGAACATGATTATACATAGATCATAGATCTATGCATGACATATAAGATATTTTATTTATGCTCATGTTTGGTATTCATCTTATGGACAGAGTTAAGGTTTGTTTGATAACATTTTCACAAGTGATTGGTTTGTTGCATGGTTTGTTTGTCTCTTGAGAAGCTATAATAATTAGAGTAGTTAAAAATTTGATCCTTTACTCGCACATATTGTGTCTACGGCTCATCAGTTTATGAACCTGGTTAACAACTAAAAGGGGTTTTTATTACAACAATTAATAGACCCAATATTTTTGGCACCTTTGTCAGAGAGACATTAAAAGGTAAACAGTAGAAGAAGAGTTTATCTAGTCGTTTCTTTCTCATTACATTACAGATTTGGCAGAGGACAAGACAATAATATGAAAAGGTGCTCTTGCCTCTGAATTCCTACAATGGTTCTAGTCATCCACATTCACTTTGGTGAGTCTATTTGAGCCCTCTTTTGTCATGTGGTTGACTAATGGTTATGCCTAGGGATAATAGAGGTGGGTTTATTAAATCAACAGGTGAAATTCTGGTAAATTTGTTTGGTAGCAATAAGACCCCCCAACTAATCTAGCTGAGAGATATGAAGGTAACAAAACTAGGGGAAATTTCTGCATAAAATTTTATTTATGAGTTGACTATATCACAATCTAAAGTTACTGTGGAACTGGTATAGGAAAGCAAATAAAGGTATAAAATTTGAGAATATGAAAACACTCATATTAGTGAACCAATTCCAAGGGTGGATCTAGTATTACATCAGGCAGTCAATCCTCAATGCATTATAGATCTCTTTGGACTGCCACTAAACATGGTCGTATCTCAAATTGAATCCCCCAATGTTGAAGGAACAACTGAGCAATATATTGAAGAAAATGTCAACACTTACCATAACCCAATTGTTGATCCAACTTTATTACCAAGGTTAGAAGGATTTGATTTGTCTGGAAACATGGAAAATGAAGAAAGGAGGAATGAAGAGACTGAAGGAGAAGAAACCTTTGGATTCCCTATTCTTGACTTGGCACCAAATGTGGTTATGAAAAACATCCCTCCATTATCTCTAGAAAATTTTTGAGGTATGGTCACACAAGATCCATATGCTTTCCTATTTGAATTTGACATTTTATGTCGAAGTTATAACTATGCAAATGATGCTCAAAAACTAAAATTGTGTTGATTATGGAGCCTGATTATATTCTCAATTCATAGGTTTGTTTCAGCAGTGATTGGATCCCATTTCTCAATGGGGGTGTGGGGGGGCTTTCCCCCCCGGGGAAAGATATTTAGGGGCAGCACGCCTGAAGCCAAATTTTGGAAAAAATTGCCTTGTAAAATATTGTAATTTCGTAGTCAATATGGACTGTTCATATAAGGTCACAGATCTGACGGTAGAAGTTATGTTATGGTTTTTTTCCCTAGAAGGAAACACTCTTTTCATGAGGGAATTGTTTTGTAGATGTGTATGTGTGTAGGGTATCATATCGAAAGCTAACTCGCAAGAAAAGAGGGTTCATGGTTCGAGTGGGAGCAATGGAAGAAGATAGAAATTTTAAAGTCAAGAAATTTAACGGCCAAAACTACCAGTTATGGAATATGCATATGGAAAATTATTTATATCAGAAGGATATATTCCTACCATTGGGAGGAATAACAAAGAATTTGATGGCCATGAAGGATGAAGAATGAGAGGTTCTTGATAGAAAGGGACTAGGAACGATATGGCTGAGTCTAGCAACGTCGATGGATTTCAATATTTCAAAATAAAAGACAAGGAAGGAGCTGATGGACGCATTGGCTAAACTGTATTAAAAACCCTCGGCGTCCAATATGGTATTTCTAATGAAGTGATTATTTAATATGAATATGTCAGAAGGTGGGTCTATTGCAGATCATTTAAATGAATTTAACACAGTTACTAATCAGCTAAGTTATGTAAAAGTGGACTTTGATGATGAGGTCAGGGATTTTCTAATATTGTGATCATTTCTAGAAAGATGGAAAGGCTTGGTCATGGTTGTAAGTAACTATGTCTTTGGTTCAAACACTCTAAAATTTGATGATTTTTTCGGTGTTATCCTTGGCGAGGAAATGCGATGAAAAAGCACAAGTGAGACATCAACTAATGTCTTGATCGTGGAGAACAGGGGAATACAAAAGGATAGAGGAAAGGGATTAGGGAACTGTGGGAATTATAGGAAGGGAAGATCCAAATCTAGATTGGGAAAGATAGAATGTTGGAATTGTGGGAAGAAAGGAAATTTGAAGAAAGACTGCAAAACTCCAAAGAAACAAAGAGATGGACAACAGAAG
>JASDQU010106683.1:43569-58976 GCA_032191745.1 Picea mariana | reverse complement strand
TCATTTGGGTGATGATGCACCATGCAAAATTGTTGGAATGGGTAAGGTACAAATAAAAAAAAATAATGGAAACCAATGGTTGTTGAAAGAGGTAATACATGTTCCATATCTAAGGAAAAATATAATTTCAACAGGGAAGTTGGAAAGAGAAGGTTGTATATCTCTATTTACAGATAAGGCGTGGAAGGTCACAAAAGGATCATTGGTGATATCAAAAAGAGAGAATGTAGGTACAATGTATTTATGTACCGGTAATACTGAATCTTCTATCTCTTTAGATTCTACATGAGTGGATACAACACTATGGAATAATGGCCTGGAAAAGTGAGTGAGAAGGGGATGCAGATACTTCACAAAATAAATTTGTTGCCATATCTTAAACAAATTTATTTGGATTTCTGTGAGCACTGTGCTTATGGAAAATAGAAGAGAGTTATATTTCTCAGAGTCAATAAAGAAAATAAGAGTGAAAGGTTAGATCTTGTGCATACAGATGTATGGGGACCATCTCAGGTATCATCTCTTGGTGTCTCTCATTATTATGTTACTTTGATTGATGATGCAACTATAAAAACTTGGTTTTAATGCATTTGAAAAAAATATGATGTTTTTGATACTTTTAAGAAATGGAAAGCTTTGGTTGAGAATGAGATAGGAAAAAAGTTTGAAGTATCTCAGATTAGAAAATGGAGGTGAATATTTCAGCAAGGATTTTGATGATTATTGTTCATACCATGGGATTTGTAGAGAGAAAACAATTCCAGGAACACCACAAGAAAATGGTGTGTCGGAAAGGATGAACGGGACAATCATGGAGCGTGCAAAGAGTATGAAATTGCATGTTAGGTTTCCCTTACAGTTCTAGGTAGATGTTGTAGATATTGTTGTTTACTTAATAAACATTTGACCTTCAATATATTTGGATGGTGGAATTCCATAGGAGGCGTGGACAGGTAAAAAAGTAAACTATTCTTTTTTGAAGACTTTCGGTTGTGAAGCATTTGTCCATATTGATAAAGAAAATAGAACAAAGATTGAGGCAAAATTCAAGAAGTGTACCTTTATTGGATACGGTGTTAATGATATTAATTATCTCTTATGGGATTATGAAAATCTCAAAATCATTAGGAGAAGAGATGTCATATTCAATGAGAATGTCATGTACAAAGATCAGTTGCAGGGAAAGAAACAGGAAAAAGAAAAACCAGAATACACATTGCTTGATGAGATCACTGAAAAAGAAATTCCAAAGGTACAAGAAAATCAAAATGTACAACAACAGGAGTAGTAGGTACCTCAATCTCCTGCAAGTGTTGTTAGAATATCTACCAGGTTAAGTAGACCCCATGAACGATACTCTTCTTCATTGTATTATTTATTGTTGACTGATTCTAGTGAACCAGAAAGTTATGAAGAGGCAATGCAGGTAGAAACTAAAAAGAAGTGGGAGCAAGGAATGAAAGAGGAAATGGACTCCTTGGTAAATAACCAGACTTGGGACTTGGTTTAGCTTCCTGCAAAAAAAAAATGGGTTTACAGGTTGAAGGAAGAAAATGGAGGCAAAAATAGGTACAAGGCTAGACTTGTTGTAAATGGGTTTGCACAAAATAAAGGTATASATTTTGATKAAATKTTTTCTCATGTTGTTWATATGACTTYRATTAGGACTATTTTAAGYCTTTTGGCAGTATAATATTTTCATATTGAACAATTAGATGTAAAAACAACTTTTCTCCATGGGGATTTGGAGGAAGAGATTTATATGCAACAACCACATGGTTATGAGGTCAAAGGAAAGGAGAATTTGGTATGCATGTTGAAGAAGAGCTTTTATGACCTAAATCAAGCTCCAAGGCAGTGGTATTTGAATTTTGATAGGTTTATGACAAAACAAGGTTATAGTAGATGTCATTGTGATCACTGTGTTTATTTTGAAAGGCTAGAAAATGGAAGTTATACTATCTTGCTATAGTATGTAGATGACATGTTTGTTGTAGGGTATAATATGTAGGATATAAATGTGCTCAAGAAGAAATTAGCTAATTCATTTATGATTTTTGGGTGTGGGCCCAGTTCGGGAGAAAAGCACGACGTGGGAGAAATACAATTGGCAGGAGAAGCAGCATGCATAGAGCAGATGTGCACGTAGAAAAAGAAACACATGTAAGGCAGATGTGCATGCAGGAGAAGCAACACATGCAAGAAAAACATGCATGAAGAAGAGGAAAGTATGTGAGGCGCTCATGGAAGAAGACCTAACCATGATAGGGTTAGGGTTTTGGTAAGAGAATGTAATGGCTGGTAAGCTAGAAATATGTATAAATAGGTACCTAGGAGGTCTAGGTCGGGGTTTTGCAGTTGTTGGATGTCATGTTGTAAGTTGTTGAGATGATGGGATAAAATAAGGTAGATCTTGAGGGTTAGATCATAGGATGAGGAGCCTGGTGTGATCTAGTCCACCTCATTCTATATCTCGACCTGTTTTGATGGAGAGTTGTAATGCACAAGGCATTGTAGTTTTGAAACAATATAATAAAATAACAGAGCAGCCAAATCTTTGTGGATGTAGCCCGAGAGAGGTGAACCAGGTAGATCATGTGCTATGTATTTCCTTTACTGTCAATGAATAGATATTAGATAGATACATGAATGACTTGTCCATAACTATTATTTTTCATGCATGAATACGAATGACATGGTATTTAATATAATTTGAATGTTAAGGTAACTAATGAAGACCCAAGATTTTAATCTCAAATCCCCACTCATTCCCAGGATGCAATCACCTAAGCATTGCAGCCACCCATAAGAACTATCTTGGGTGAGACTGTGCAGTGCACCTTGTGTACTGTGTTGCCTTCTAGTTTTACCAGAGGGGACGATAGTTTTAGACGGGTTTTGTTGGAAACCATAGTAGACATGAAACTAGGTCAGCCCTAGAATTGTAGCACGAAGGGAGTTAAACCAACAAATGGTTTTGTTGTCAGTTGGAACAGAAAGGGATTGAGTGAATGAGACCTGCTGAAGAATCATGAAAATAATGTCATATCTGGTGAGAAAACATTAAAAATAATGAGGATATAAAAGGGGATGTTGAAACCATGGAACCTAATGAAGGTGAAGATCGAGAGCTGGTTGAAAAAAAGGGATCTGGAATTTGCACAGAAAGATAACATAAACCCAAAGTTAACATCGTGCAAATATTTGGACAAGTACGTATTCAACGACTTGCATGAAGTATTTTTCTGTGATTTCCCACATGTGTTGCATGAGTGGATATTGAGGTTGAAATACAAACATCCTACAAATCGGATTAGACAGCTACACTGAAATTCTGTGAAGATTGCGTAGTTACAATAGGTTGAAAATAAATTCACACGAGCAATAGATTTTTGGTTAGACAACATTGTTGTCAGATTTATCACAGAATTTGTAGTAGATACTTCAAAGTATTACAACGCAACAGAGAAAGAGTTCCTAAAAGGACCTAGAGGTAGGTATATCAGATCGTTGTATACTTCCATCAATATGTTGTTGTATAACAAAGGTGTAATGACAATGGCGTCAAAAAGCTAAACTTCCATGCATGCATGGGGGAAGGGGGGAAGTACTGACAAGAGACAAATAAATGGAGAAAGATACGGATAAAGGAAAGAAGGAGGAGGCCTTTGATCCAATCATGATGGAGGAATACTAGATCAAGCAGATCATGGAAACAAATGGAAGAACGTGCAGTGGAGTACCCTACCAATACAATATGAACAATAAGAAGAGATCCATAGCCACGAGGGAAGGCTTGGAAAGTGATGAATAAGAGGTAGAGGATCTCCGAGCTATGGATTATATTGAGGAAATATTGTGCACGAAATATTAAAGGAAGACAAGAGGTACAAGAGAAAAAACTAGAGGTAGAACTCCTATCCATATCTATGTTAGTGTGGAACCCATAAACCCATGTGCGACTAATACACTAGAGAGAACACCATCGTTTAGAAAATTAAATTGTAGTGGAAGAAATGTAGTATAAATTACATATACATAGGGAGAAAAAACCGGGGGAGCCTGTTCAGGATGCATCAGTCAAGGGTCTACATCACGTGAAGGTAGTAGTTCAACATTCAGGATGGCAGGAAATGACCCACCATCAGGTTTCCAAAATTCAAGGGAGAGGCAGCAGAGGACCCTAAGAATCACTTGTTCATCTATAAAAATATATGGGAAGCAAAGCATATCACATATGAGGATATCAAACTTGTGCAGTTAGCCATCATACTAAGAGACCGCACATTGGATTGGTACATGAACTTAGTGGCAAACAATCCACCAGGAACAACTAAAATGATTGTGTATATCAAGAAGTTGTTGATAAATGAATTAAAGAATCCTAGCTTAGAGGATTAGTACATGAATGAGATGATAGAGATCAGACAAAAACCAGGAGAATCTGTCTGGGAGATAGACCAGAGATTCAAACGATTGAAGGGAAAGATAAAGTATGTCATGATAGATATGCAACATAGGTATCTGTTTGTGAATTCACTACTACCACCCTTGAAATACCCTTTGAGACAACAGAAGTTTCAAACCCAGGCAGAGGCTTTGCAGGCAGCCTTACAACTAGAAGAGAACCAATATAAGAAGACATATCTAGCAATAGAGGAGTTGAAGGAGGATCTGAAGAATTTATCATTTCAACTAAATAGAACAAGAGTAAGGAAAAAAGAGAAGTTGTTTGGTGTACTACATGTAGGAAAGAAGGACATCACAAGAATGAATGCCCAAAATTCATGCAGTACATGGAAACAGGACTTCCAAACCATTTTCCAACAACAAGATTATGGTGTGAGATCTGTAAGACACAGGGGCATGATCCATATCATTGTCCTATGATGAAAAAATAGTAGACATTTCATAAGAGTTCATATTGCAACTTTTGCAAGTCAGTATGCAATGACGAGAAATATTGCGGGACAATGGAGTTGATGAGGAAAATAAAATTAGACACCTATAGGGTGCAAGAAAAAATGATGACAAGGAAATATGCACCACAGTTTAACCAAGTACCATCCCCATATAACATTGTTCCATAGCAATATAACACTGCACAACTGTAGTACAATATCGTGCAACCACTGTATAATCCAGCACAGTATAACCAGGTGCCTCAGTACAACGCACCACGAGGAGACTGAGTTGACTACATAGGTGGAGGATAAGGTAAATGAAGCTTTGAAAGAGGAATATAATCAGCGGTATGCCATAACTATCAACAACCAGGACACTATACAAGAGAATGTCCACTTCCACCTGTGACATGTATGTATTGTCGCACATCAAACCATGACACATAATATTGTACAAAACTATTGGGGAAGATCCAGGAAAAGAGAAATCAGAACAATCATAATGTTTAATGGATTTCTGCAGAAGCGAGGTATGATGGAAGAAATATCAACATAGTTATGTGCGAAGGAGCGAAGACAGGAGATGACGCAGTAAAACAAGATGCAACACAACACTAATGGGTGAATAAGAATGTCGAACCACATAAGCAGTTTGATGCGTAGAACAAAAAGGAGATATTCAAGAAAGATAGACAAGACTTCTTGAATCCAGACATTGCATCTACATCAACTGCGTAGCATACTCAGGACATACCAATGTACAAGATGCCTCCATTGCTGGATCACACTAATGAAGCACAACCCCTAGGACAAGTAAGTACCATAAATGCTTTTTTGCAATCTTGTGTTAAAATACTAAATGATCCATCATATGTTAAAGTGTTACAAAATATGTTAGAGAGATGTAACATAGATGTAGAGGGAAAGCTAGATTAGAAAACATTTAATGATCTGCATACAAGGAGAGAATGCCAACAGTGGAGATTTCAACATGGGGGATATTATACTATATTTAGGCTCCGAAGTGAATGTGATACCCAAGAAGACATGGAAATGTATTGGAGATCCCACATTAGGATATTCACCCATTTAGTTGAAACTAGAAAATCAACACAAGGTTCTGCCAATTGGAAGGCTAAAAGGTGCGACAGCAGATCTGGATGGAGTGTGCACTAAAGTCAATTTCGAAGTGATAGAAATAGTGGATGGCACAACACCTTATCTGAAATTGCTTGGCTTGAATTGGGTGTTTGACAATCAGGCCATAATCAGTTTGAAGAAGAGGAAGATGACATTTGAGTCAGGAGAGTGCAGAGTCGTTGCACCACTAGATCCATCAGAAGGAGAAAGGTTTGTAGAACCCACTTTCTTAAACCTGGAGGAAATAACTAGTTATACAGAACCACCACACGAGAAGAATATTATGTGAAGTATCACTCAACACCTATCCTATATAGGAACAAACTATTTAAAAAGAATGAACATATAGTAAAATCACTAACTCCTGCATAAACTCAAAAACAGTTAGTTGCTCAAGAGAAACAATTACTAGTAATATATGAACATAATATATGCACATATTAGTCTTAAGAAATAACTTATTCAATACTATCTTCATCATCTCAAAACAATAACATTGGAAAAGAAATACACTACAAAACCACAACATTCACATAAGATAAGTCTACAAAGTGAGCAATATAACCTTACAAAATTCACAACGATCATGAATACACTAGAAACATTCACAACAAATGCATCACAAATACTAGATTTCATTCTCCTCCAAAATGGCCCCAAGAGTTTCTTGCTATTAAGCTTTCAGAAATAGTTTAAAAAATTACAAAAAGTAAGATCCCTTTCTAAGTGGGTGCTCTTTTTCATATACAATTGAGTTTGTAATTGTTTCTTGGGACTTCTTGACCTCCCATTAATAGTTACAACTCTTGGTCTTCCCTATTTTGTTCTTTTATACTTTACAATAATATTTTACAATCAAGATTGGTTTAATGAATGTCCCTCATATTTTCCCCTAATGTAAGATACCCACACTTCACGATAAGTGGAAAGAAATATTACCCTAGTGAACAAAATACTTTCTAGAGTGATTTTATAAATTATTGAGTCCTAGGAAAAAGTTTTCATATCATTTTTCAATGTCATCAAGAAAGATCTTATTAAGTTTTGGACCTTGGAAGGTACCGTCAAATTTTCTCTCATTATGGCATTAGTCTGTCTTTGAGGGATCCTAGTAGCAAGCTCTCTCGATGGTTGCATCCAACTTGATTTGAATTTGTTCATCTAGACTTGGCTTGCCTAGATCTCCAATTTTGGGATTCGCACTTGGCTATAAGTTTGGTGGCTATCATGTGTAGCTTTGTGTAGGTGTTGAGTGGGTTTTTCAAATCCCTTTCCAATTTCTCCCCAATTCATTGATATTTTGTGAGAGATGCATAATTTAGTTGATTTTCTTTGTTAATCATCCTCAAGAGATATGGAAGAGCATTGGGAAATCACCCAGTTGAGACCCCAATCAGGCCCTTATCATCGGGTGATTTACCCAATGTGGATTATGTCCATTTTTTGACATCAATAGATGATTATGCCTTTGTTCCTTTGTTAATACTTGGAAGATTGAAGGTAAGTATTTAGAATTCAGTTTCATAGTAGCAAGCTATCTTGATGGTTGCATCCAACTTGATTTGAATTTGTTCATCTAGCCTTGGCTTGCTTAGATCTCTAATTTTGGGAGTCGCACATGTCTATGAGTTTGGTGGCTATCATGTGTATATTTGTGTAGGTGTTGAGTGGGTACTTAGTTGGAGAAGTATCATGTCATGCACATTAGAATTAGATACAAGGTTGGAGAATTGGCAACAAAGATTACATGAAGTATCCACAAGAAGGTGTGCAAGAATAGACCGTGCAGTAAGATGGGTAGGTACAGAGATAAGAGAACCTCCCAGTTTTAATGGGGTGAATGACTTGGGAGAATTCCTAACCAAATATGAAGATGAAGTGTTAGAGAGTCAGAGACTCTTAGCTCTGGACATAGAACTTAAGGAAACACCTGCAAGATGGTGGGGTGCACACAAAGAGATAGTCAAGGAATGGTACCAATGTAAGTGATTACCGTGCATCATATTTGGCGCAGAACATGAAAGAAATCAACTGTAGAAATATGATGGACAAGGGACACCAATAGAACACTTGGATAAGTGCATAACACAATGGAAAATGACACCACCAGAAGAATGGTCTCATCACTTTATTCATACATTGGAATGAATTCCAGCGAACTGGTATGTAGACCAGGAATTGTGCAAAGGCACTGTAGAATAGACAACATTACAACATAATTTTATAGTCACTTTCTCATTTGAACATGAGAACCCCAATATGGATTCAAAACTCAAACATATCAGAGGGGTAATATTCATTCAAGAACCAGAGGTTGAACTTATAATGGAGCATCAACATCAAAACATACAGACAATGAAAGAACTATTGTCATTCTATCATGTACAGGAAGAAGCATCAGATGAAGATGACCCACGCAACATTCAAATTATGGAAATTGAAGGAGAAAGAGAGGTGGAAGGTCCATCTCTTGAATCAAAAGTATTTTTTGTGCCAATCTAGGTGAAGAAAGTAAATATTGGGACAAATGATAATACCAAAATGGATAGTATTGGAGATCACTGGGATGAAAAAAGAGTAGAAAGAATAACAAAGTTACTGTGTGAGTACAATGACTTGTTCCCAAAAAACTTTACAGAGATGAAAGGCATAGCAACAGATATAGGAGAGATGAAGATACCTCTAAAACTTGAGGCTAGATCAGTCATACAATGACCGTATAGATTGAACCCAATATATAAGCAGAAAGTAAAAGCAAAAATTGACAAAATGTTATAAGTTGGTATCATAGAACTAGTGGAGGAATCTAAATGGGTAAGCCCTATGGTAGTTTAGGAGAAGAAGAAAGGAGACATAAGGATATGTGTAGATCTCAGGAAATTGAATGATGCTTGCCTACATGAACCTTTTCCTACCCCTTTCACAGATTAAGTATTAGAGAATGTCAATGTCAACAAGGATGATTGGGATTTGAAGATACCAACAATATTATGGGCATATAGGACTACATGCAAAAAATTGGCAGGACATACACCACTCAGGTTGGTGTATGGACAAGAAGCAATGGTGCCATTAGAAGTTTTAGTACCTATTTTGTGCGTAGCAACAATCACCAACATGACAGAACGAGGTGCAGTACAAGAAAGGCTAAGTCAGCTAATGGAGATGGAAGAAGATAAGATTATAGTAGGATTTCACCAAGAAGTACATAAAGCAAGGGACAAAGCTTGGCATGACAAACATATTAAAATGAAGAGTTTCAAGGAGGGAGACCTAGTCTTGTTGTAGGACAATAAATTTCTTCATCACCCAGGAAAATTCAGAATGCATTGGTTGGGACCATATGAAGTGAAGACTGTCACAGAAGGGGGAGTTATACAATTGAAAGATTTAGGAGGTACAGAGATAAAAGGAATGATCAATGGGAGTTGAATGAAACTATATAGGGATAGTTGACCTCCTGACACCTAGAAAGTTATCGTGCAGTAAGAAGATATGTATATAGTGTATTATAGTAGAAGCAAAGGAGAGAAAATGAGAAAAACAAAGAAAAGGAAGAAAAGCGATAAAAAGTAAAAAGAGGATTAAAAAATAGATCGACGCACTTGGAGGGACTTGACAGAATAGAATTGGTAGAACAGAATAGTGCTACACAAGGAAACCATGGTTTGAAAACACCATGCATAGAAGAACAATTAACCGGTAGAAAGATATAATGCAAAGTAAACACCGCAAAAAGTGAAAAAGTGACAACTGTCAGTGCGACACAACTTTTACTTCTCCGTTACGCTATAAAGTTAGAAAAAGGGGGGGAAACAATCCATTGTGTTATTTTCTAAGGAGAAGAATGCAGGGCCGAGAGGAAAAGCGATAGTGTGAAGTTTCCCTAACATCTGTCAATTTGGAATCCTACAAATTGTATTTCTTTTCCATATCACCACCAAGCATTGGAGCATCGAGTAGAACAGGACGAAGCACATAGAGTAGCACTTGGGTGCCTCAAACAGGAAAAAATGAGATGTGTATAGTGGTGGATGTGGATGAAATACACACACCAAAGTACGAGCAGATCACATTGCATGTGGAAGAGGAGAAGGAACCTACACAGGAGCCCGAGCAGCTGATAGAGGATGTCGAACGAACAAAATTCGACGTGTCCAGGGGAAAAGTACTGCAAGAAGTAGAACTGACCATGGATTCCACGTAGCAGGGCCTAGATCTGGAATCAGAGCATGGAACAGAGCAAGAGGCTATACTAGAGGGTTGGGTATCATCCCCATAAGGGAAAAATAAGCTGAGAGAATAAATTTGTGTGAAGGGTGTACAACGCACACAGGCAAAAATAGGTATAGTAATGTTGAAAATTCCCAACGAAGTGAAGACTGATGATAACATAGTAGGAGGAGTTGATAGCCTTAAATAATTCGAACATGATGTCTCTGATGCCACAAAGTTCCCATATTTGGTAGCACATCGCTACCTAGAGAGCAGGGGAGAGGGCCCATCAAGCACGCCACTTTTGGAGCCTTCACAGTGGATCCTGGGACTATACAACACCAACATCATGAAATTATTAGACATACCGCACTTCAGGTGTGGGAAACACATAAATAGATGTGTTAAACAAATGTTAGAGAGGGTGCATGGAGTCATATTATGGATGGATAGGCCATTTTTGATCACCGTTGACCTCATCACAAAGATTACAGGGCCACCCACAAATGGGGAGAAGTCGAAGCAATATCTAGAAGACAATACTAAGGTGAAATCGATCTCAAATGAGATCAAAGCAAATTATGGCGTAGAGAGAGGTAACATAAGTATCAAGATCAATGACATCAATGATCCTGTGACATGATTTTCAACTAGATTGCTTAGTTGAAAATTAATGCGCAAGTGTTGAAAAGAAGAAGTGCCCGCATGAGTGGTAACAACCGCAACGCAGTGTGCAAAGGGGAGCTTGATGAGATGGGTCACTTACCTAATGAAATCATTCCTTGAAGACTGTAAGGATGCACAACATTGGGGTTCTGAGTTCCACTACTCATGGTTACTCATCCTCATTGCACTTATGGGGTGGCATGAACCTACATACATGATGTTCTTTCCAAGGACATCAAAATATGGTGCAGTGCGCTACACGTCATTGCAAAGCAAAGAAGATCCCAAGATAAAGAAATTAAACAATAACATGTTCATTCAATACTTAACATGGATCCATAACAACTTGGCAGATACATGGAGGATCTCACCAGAAACTGTCTAGGAGTATGGGAAGATAGTGAATTTACATGCATCATGTTACAGCATGTGGTTGCAAGCAAAGATGGACCCAACCAAGGAGTGATTTCATTTGAATTATTGTGTGACAAGGCAGGAAATCCACGTGGAGGTCCAAGAGTGGCCCGAGGAGTGGAAAGTGCCATAGATTCCAATAGCAATGCCAGTAATACAAATCCAGATGTAGAGTAGCACAATCCTCGTGCAACATATAGGCAGGAAAGGCACTAGCCAGAAAAAGAAAACAATAATAAGTACAGTGGGGTAAAGCAAATCAATTCGAAAGAAAACTAGGACACAAAAGAAGTCATAACATGGTCCTACACAGGGTCCATAGGCTACAGAGCAGGCACCGGGAGGACCGACATGATAGGTGAGTGCATAGGAAGTGCATACGTAGGCACAAGATGTATCCATGGACTAAGAAGTTGAGAAGGATACCAACATGGATACACAAATGCCAGAAGCATATGAACAACCAGAGGCCCAATGGAAGAGAACAGGGGAGCAACCAAGTGGTTTCAGAAAGAAGGAAAAGACCCACAAGAAGCATATGGAAACATCATTGACGCAAGACGACGTGGATTTGATAGCCATGATAGTAGAGGACCGACTATCAAATGCGTGGGAGAATGTTGAGAACCACCAAGATTCATTTTTGGAGCAAATCCAAGAAGTGAAAAGTGCATTGGAGTAGTTAAAGTTTAAAACAGAGCAACAACAACAAAAGACAACAATGCCAATAAAATAAGGAATATCAATGGACGAAACAATACAGATCATGGTGCAGGGGAGTGTAAACTTCCAGATTACTCCTGACATGTTGTTCATGGATGAGGAGATAGTGTAGAGGCCACTAAGAGAGATTTAGATGATGGACTTGGCGTTTCCCAAGATTCCAACTAAAACGTTGTATAAATTACAGGTGAGAGTCGCGCAGGAGATTCAGTCCAGAGAAAGGATGGATGTTATGAGCTTACAATTGGTGCAGGAAGACAACACCTCATTGAAGGAGGCACTTAGCCAAGAATGGAATGAGAGAACACTAATAGAACAAAGAGTGGAGGAGATGGAGAGACAACTAAGAGGAGTATTTCAATCCATCCCCGATAGCGCAAAATCAGAAGAAGCATATTTTGAAGAGAAGATGAGAAAAATAGCACAGGCCCTAGCACAATATAAAGAGAAGATCAAGGAATTGGAGGAGTGTGCAGTACCTACGACTCCCCCAGCAGTCCAAGAACAAAGAGAGAAAGACGCGACATCAGCTGCAGAAAACATTACACAAAACATACATAGAGTGGTAGAATAGTTGGAAAAGAATGACCAACTATGGACATAACTATTAGAGGATGGGAGCCTACAAGAGCTAAAAGTAAAGGAAGACAAATTGCACGCAACAATGGCAGATATCAAGGAGCGACATAGGACCATGTCCCTGCCAAAAAATATCAAGACTACCACAGAAATGAAGAACCTTCAAACAGAAGAAAAAGCTGTGTAGACATAGAAGCTCGCACGACGGGCTCAGTTAGAGCCCCTACAAGAAAAGGTAGAACAATTGGTCGTGGAAATTGACGTAGTGAAAGTACACATTGAATAGATAGGCTTGGAAGGGGGTGAGATCTTATGACCACCATTCATTGTGCAGGTGGTCAAAGCCATGCTAGCAAAGAGAGGCCAGGCTCCTGAGCAGTGCCAACAGGCAGTAGATATTTACGAAGCATTGGCACAAGCAGTGACATACACTGGAGTTAGGTAGTGACTTGGGATGAGTCACGATGTTAGTGTTGGGGGCCTGTTAGTTGCAAGCCTGGTTCGGGAGAAAATCACGATGTGGGAGAAATACAGCTAGCAGGAGAAGCAGATGTGCATGCAGGAAAAGCACCACGTGTAAGGCAGATGTGCATGCAAGAGAATTAACACGTGCAAGACATACACGCATGTCGAAGAGGAAAGCATGCAAGGCACACATGGAAGAATACCTAGCCATGATAGGGTTAGGGTTTTGGTAAGAGAATGTAATGGTTGGTAAGATAGAAATATGTATAAATAGGTACCTAGGAGGTCTAGGTCGGGGTTTTGGGGTTGTTGGATGTCATGTTGTTGGTCATTGTTACTATGTTGTTCGAAGACTAAAGGACTGTAATTATGATCTAATTTGTAAGTTGTTGAGTTGAGGGGAGAAAATAAGGTATATCTTAAGGGTTAGATCACAGGTTGAGGAGCATGGTGTGATCTAGTCCACGTCATTGTATATCGCGACCTATTTTGATGGAGAGTTGTAATGCGCGAGGCACTATAGTTTTGGAACAATATAATAAAAGAGAAGAGAAGACAAATCTTTGTGGATGTAGCCCAGGAGGGTTGAACCACTGTAGATCATGTCTTATGTGATTGAATATTGTGTATTTCCTTTACTGCCAATGAATAGATATTATATAGATGCATGAATGACTTGGCCAGATCTGTTATTTTTCATGCATGAATAAGAATGACATGGTATTTAATATAAGATGAATTTTAAGGTAACTAATGAAGACCCCAGAGTTTAATCTCATATCCCCACTCATTCCCAGGCTGCAAGCACTTGAGCATTGCATCCACCCATAAGAACTATCTTAGGTGAGACTGCGTAGTGCACCTTGTGTATTGTGTTGCCTTTTGGTTTTACCAGAGGGGCTGATAGTTTTAGAGGATTTTTTTTTTAAACCATAGTAGACCTAAACATGGGTCAGCCCCAAAATGGTAGCACAAAGGGATTTAAACCAACGATGATGAAGGATTTGGGTGTTGCAAAGAAAATCCTTGGTATGAGAATAACAAGAGACGGGAAAAATCACAAATTGACATTGTCTTGGGGTGAGTACATAGAGAAGGTGTTGGAGAGGTTTAGAATGCAGAATGAAAAACTAGTTAGTACACCTTTGGCCAACCATTTCAAACTAACTAAGGAAATGTGTCCCAAGACATGAGAGGATATATAATACATGTTCAGGGTCCCTTATTCATCAGTAGTTGGCAGCTTTATGTATGTGATGGTTTGAAAAAGACCAAATATTTCACATGAAGTGGGAGTTGTGAGAAGATATATGAACAATCTAGATAAAGAACATTGGGAGGAAGTAAAGTGGATTCTCAAGTATTTGAGAGGTATTTCTACTCATGCATTATGTTTTAGAGGTTCAGACATTGTTCTACAGGGATATGTTGATTCAAATATGGAAGGTGATCAAGATAGCAAGAGGAGCACCACATGGTATGTTTTTACTGTGGGTGGAACAAAAATAAGTAGGATTTTGAAACTGCAAAAGGTTGTTTCACTTTCAACAATGAAAGTAGAGTATGTTGTTGATACAAAGGCTAGTAAAGAGATGATTTGGTTACAAAGGTTTATGGAGGAATTGGGAAAGAAGCAGGAGAATAACAGGTTGTATTATGACAACTAGAGTGTCATTCATCTTGAAAATAACTCATCCTTCCATTCTAAGACTAACCATATAAAAATCAGGTACCATTTCATATGATATGTCTTGGAAGATGAAGATTTGAAGTTGGAAAAGATACATACTAAATAGAATCCTACAGACATGTTAGCAAAGTTAGTAACTAGGGAGAAATTGAGTTCCTGCTCAGTTTCAGTTGGTATTCTAGCATGAAGGTGAAGATGAGAAATTTTCTAGATCCAAGGTGGATCATAGTCCAGTTGGTACAACAATAGTGGAGTTGTTGTGATCAGTCTCCAAGTGGGATATTGTTGGTTTTGGAGCCTGATTGTCTTCTTGATTCAGAGGCTTGTTTCAGTCGTGCTTGGATCCCATTTCCTGACGAAGGGGTGTGGGGGGGATTGGCCCCACACTATTTTAATTAGGTGGGTCCAGGGGGGAAAACGATAATTAATGGAGCCCCCTGGTAGGGGATTCAAGGGAAGCGCTCTCGGAGAAAATTTTTGGAAAACATTGCCTTGTAAAATATTGTAATTTCGTAGTCAATCTGGATCGTTCATGATCCAGGTGGATATTGGTGGCCACCCACCTATTCCACTTGGACCCCCACCATTGCTTCTTTCAGTTTTTTTAGTTT
>JASDQU010106683.1:3200-23229 GCA_032191745.1 Picea mariana | reverse complement strand
TAAAGAAAATAGAACAAAGATTGAGGCAAAATTCAAGAAGTGTACCTTTATTGGATACGGTGTTAATGATATTAATTATCGCTTATGGGATTGTGAAAATCGCAAAATCATTAGGAGAAGAGATGTCATATTCAATGAGAATGTCATGTACAAAGATCAGTTGCAGGAAAAGAAACAGGAAAAAGAAAAACCAGAATACACATTGCTTGATGAGATCACTGAAAAAGAAATTCCAAAGGTATGAGAAAATCAAAATGTACAACAACAGGAGTAGTAGGTACCTCAAGCTTCTGCAAGTGTTGTTAGAATATCTACTAGGTTAAGTAGACCCCCTGAACGATACTCTTCTTCATTGTATTATTTATTGTTGACTGATTCTAGTGAACCAGAAAGTTATGAAGAGGCAATGCAGGTAGAAACTAAAAAGAAGTGGGAGCAAGGAATGAAAGAGGAAATGGAATCCTTGGTAAATAACCAGACTTGGGACTTGGTTTAGTTTCCTGCCAAAAAAAAAAAAAAAAAGGGTTTACAGGTTGAAGGAAGAAAATGGAGGCAAAAATAGGTACAAGGCTAGACTTGTTGTAAATGGGTTTGCACAAAATAAAGGTATACATTTTGATGAAATTTTTTCTCATGTTGTTTATATGACTTTGATTAGGACTATTTTAAGCCTTTTGGCAGTATAATATTTTCATATTGAACAATTAGATGTAAAAACAACTTTTCTCCATGGGGATTTGGAGGAAGAGATTTATATGCAACAACCACAAGGTTATAAGGTCAAAGGAAAGGAGAATTTGGTATGCATGTTGAAGAAGAGCTTGTATGACCTAAATCAAGCTCCAAGGCAGTGGTATTTGAATTTTGATAGGTTTATGACAAAACAAGGTTATAGTAGATGTCATTATGATCACTGTGTTTATTTTGAAAGGCTAGAAAATGGAAGTTATACTATCTTGCTATTGTATGTAGATGACATGTTTGTTGTAGGGTATAATATGTAGGATATAAATGTGCTCAAGAAGAAATTAGCTAATTCATTTATGATTGTTGGGTGTGGGCCCAGTTTAGGAGAAAAGCACGACATGGGAGAAATACAATTGGCAGGAGAAGCAGCATGCATAGAGCAGATGTGCACATAGGAAAAGCAACACATGTAAGGCAAATGTGCATGCAGGAGAAGCAACACATGCAAGAAAAACATACATGAAGAAGAGGAAATCATGTGAGGCGCGCATGGAAGAAGCTCTAACCATGATAGGGTTAGGGTTTTGGTAAGAGAATGTAATGGCTGGTAAGCTAGAAATATGTATAAATAGGTACCTAGGAGGTCTAGGTCGTGGTTTTGGGGTTGTTGGATGTCATGTTGTAAGTTGTTGAGATGATGGGATTAAATAAGGTAGATCTTGAGGGTTAGATCATAGGATGAGGAGCCTGGTGTGATCTAGTCCACCTCATTCTATATCTCGACCTGTTTTGATGGAGAGTTGTAATGCGCAAGGTGTTGTAGTTTTGGAACAATATAATAAAATAACAGAGCAGCCAAATATTTGTGGACGTAGCCTGGGAGAGGTGAACCATGTTAGATCATGTGTTATGTGATTTAATATTGTGTATTTCCTTTACTGTCAATGAATAGATATTAGATAGATACATGAATGACTTGGCCATATCTGTTATTTTTCATGCATGAATAAGAATGACAGGGTATTTAATATAATTTGAATGTTAAGGTAACTAATGAAGACCCCGGATTTTAATCTCAGATCCCCACTCATTCCTAGGATGCAAGCACCTGAGCGTTGCAGCCACCCATAAGAACTATCTTGGGTGAGACTGTGCAGTGCACCTTGTGTACTGTGTTGCCTTCTAGTTTTACCAGAGGAGACGATAGTTTTAGAGGGGTTTTGTTGGAAACCATAGTAGACATGAAACTGGGTCAGCCCTAGAATTGTAGCATGAAGGGAGTTAAACCAACAAATGGTTTTGTTGTCAGTTGGAACAGAAAGGGATTGAGTGAATGAGACCTACTGAAGAATCATGAAAATAATGTTAGATCTGGTGAGAAAACATTAAAAATAATGAGGATATAAAAGGGGATGTTGAAACCATGGAACCCAATGAAGGCGAAGATCGAGAGATGATTGAAAAAAAAGGATCTGGAATTTGCACAGAAATATAGCATAAACCTGAAGTTAACATCGTGTAAATATTTGGACAAGTACGTATCCAACGACTTGCATGAAGTATTTTTCTATGATTTCCCGCATGTGTTGCATGAGTAGATATTGAGGTTGAAATACAACCACCCTACAAATCGGATTAGACAGCTACACTAGAATTCTGTGAAGATCACGTAGTTACAATAGGTTGAAAATAAATTCACACGAGCAATAGATTTTTGGTTAGACAACATTGTTGCCAGATTTATCACAGAATTTGCAGTAGATACTTCAAAGTCTTACAACGCAGCAGAGAAAGAGTTTTTGAAAGGACCTAGAGGTAGGTATATCAGATCGTTATATACTTCCATCAATATGTTGTTGTATAACAAAGGTGTAATGACAATGGCTTCAAAAATCTAAACTTCCATGCGTGCATGGGGGAAGGGGGGAAGCACTGACAAGAGACAGATAAATGGAGAAAGATATGGATAAAGGAAAGAAGGAGGAGGCCTTTGATCCAATCATGATGGAGGAATACTAGATCAAGCAGATCATGGAAACAACTAGAAGAACGCGTAGTGGAGTACCCTACCAATACAAGATGAACAATAAGAAGAGATCCATAGCCACGAGGGAAGGATTGGAAAGTGATGAATAAGAGGTAGAGGATCTCCGAGCTATGGAGTATATTGAGGAAATATTGTGCACGACATATGAAAGGAAGACAAGAGGTACAAGAGAAAAAACCGGAGGTAGAACTCCTATCCATATCAATGTCAGTGTGGAACCCATAAACCCATGTGTGACTAATACACTAGAGAGAACACCATCGTTTAGACATTTGAATTGTAGTGGAAGAAACGTAGCAGGAATTACATCTACATAGGGAGAAAAAACTAGGGGAGCCTGTTCAGGACGCATCAGTCAAGGTCTACACCTCACGAAGGTAGTAGTTCAACATTCAGGATGGCAGAACATGACCCACCATCAGGTTTCCAAAATTCAAGGGAGAGGCATCAAAGGACCCTGAGAAGCACTTGTTCATCTATGAAAAGATCTGGGAAGCAAAGCATATCACATATGAGGATATCAAACTTGTGCAGTTAGCCATCATACTAAGAGACCGCACATTGGATTGGTACATGAACTTAGCGGCAAACAATCCACCAAGAACAACCAAAATGATTGTGGATATCAAGAAGTTGTTGATAAATGAATTACAGAATCCTATCTTAGAGGATCAGTACATGAATGAGATGATAGAGATCAGACAAAAACCATGAGAATCTGTCTGGGAGATAGACTAGAGATTCAAACGATTGAAGGAAAAGATCAAGTATGTCATGATAGATATGCAACATACGTATCTGTTTGTGAATTCACTACTACCACACTTGAAATACCCTTTGAGATAACAAAAGTTTCAAACCCGGGCAGAGGCTCTGCATGCATCCTTACAACTAGAAGAGAACCAATATAAGAAGACATATCCAGCAATAGAGGAGTTGAAGGAGGATCTGAAGAATTTAACATTTCGACTTAATAGAACAGGAGTAAGGAAAAAACAGAAGTTGTTTGGTGTACTACATGTAGGACAGAAGGACATCACAAGAATGAATGCCCAAAATTCATGCAGTACATGGAAACAGGACTTCCAAACCATTTTCCAACAACAAGACTATGGTGTGAGATCTGTAAGACACAGGGGGATCATCCATATCATTGTCCTATGATGCAGAAATACCAGATAATGCATAAGAGTTCATATTGCAAATTTTGCAAGTCAGTAGGCAATGACGAGAAAGATTGCAGGACAATGGAGTTGATGAGGGAAAGAAAATCAGACACCTATAGGGTGCAAGCGGAAATGATGATAAGGAAATATGCACCACAGTTTAACCAAGTACTAGCCCCATATAACATTGTTCCATAGCAATATGACACTGCACAACTGTAGTACAATATCGTGCAACCATAGTATAATCCAACGCAGTATAACCAGGTGCCTTAATACAACGCACCACGAGGAGACCGAGTTGACTACATAGGTGGAGGATAAGGTAAATGAGGCTTTGAAAGAGGAATAGGACCGGCGGTATGCCATAAATATAAACAACCAGGACACTATACAAGAGAATGTCCACTTCCACCTGTGACATGTATGTATTGTCGCACATCAAACCATGACACATAATATTGTAAAAAACTATTGGGGAAGATCTAGGAAAAGAGCAATCAGAACAATCAGAATGTTCAATGGATTTCTGCAGAAGTGAGGTATGATGGAAGAAATATCAACATAGTTATGTGCAAAGGAGCGAAGACAGGGGATGACGCAGTAAAACAAGATGCAACACAACACTAATGGGTGAATAAGAATGTCGAACCACATAAGCATTTTGATGCATAGAACAAAAAGGGGATATTCAAGAAATCTAGACAAGACTTCTTGAATCCAGACATTGCATCTACATCAACTGCATAGCATACTCAGGACATACCAATGTACAAGATGCCTCCATCGCTGGATCACACTAATGAAGCACAACCCCTAGGACAAGTAAGTACCATAAATGGTTTTCTGCAATCTTGTGTTAAAATACTAAATGATCCATCATATGTTAAAGTGTTACAAAATATGTTAGAAATATATAACACAGATGTAGAGGGAAAGCTAGAGTAGAAAACAGTTAATCATCTGCATACAAGGAGGAGAACAAGCATAGAATTCAGATTGAATGCCAACAGTGGAGATTTCAACATGGGGGATATTATACTATATTTAGGCTCCGAAGTGAATGTGATACCCAAGAAGACATGGAAATGTATTGGAGATCCCACATTAGGATATTCACCTGTTCAGTTGAAACTAGAAAATCAACACAAGGTTCTACCAATTGGAAGGCTAAAAGGTGCGACAGTAGATCTGGATGGAGTGTGCACTAAAGTCAATTTCGAAGTGATAGAAATAGTGGATGGCACAACACCTTATATGACATTGCTTGGCTTGAATTGGGTGTTTGACAATCAGGCCATAATCAATTTGAAGACGAGGAAGATGACATTTGAGTTAGGAGAGTGCAGATTCGTTGCACCACTAGGTCCATCAGAAGGAGAAAGGTTTGTAGAACCCACTTTCTTAAACCTGGAGGAAATAAACTAGTTATACATAACCACCACATGAGAAGAATATTATGTGAAGTATCACTCAACACCTATCCTATATAGGAACAAACTATTTAAAAAGATTGAACATATAGTAAAATCACTAACTCTTGCATACACTCAAAAACAGTTAGTTTCTCAAGAGAAACAATTACTAGTAATATATGCACATATTAGTCTTAAGAAATAACTTATTCAATACTATCTTCATCATCTCAAAACAATAACATTGGAAAAGAAATACACTACAAAACCACAACATTCACATAAGAGAAGTCTACAAAGTGAGCAAGATAACCTTACAAAATTCACAACGATCATGAATAGACTAGAAACATTTCACAACAAATGCATCACAAATACTAGATTTCATTCTCCTCCAAAATGGCCCCAAGGGTTTCTTGCTATTAAGCTTTCAGAAATAGTTCAAAAAATTACAAAAAGTAAGATCCCTTTCTAAGTGGGTGATCTTTGTCATATACAATTGAGTTTGTAATTGTTTCTTGGGACTTCTTGACCTCCCATTAATAGTTAGAACTCTTGGTCTTCCCTATTTTGTTCTTTTATACTTTACAATAATAATTTACAATCAAGATTGGTTTAATGAATGTCCCTCATATTTTTCCCTAATGTAAGCTACCCACACTTCACGATAAGTGGAAAGCAATATTACCCTAGTGAACAAAATACTTTCTAGAGTGATTTTATAAATTATTGAGTCCTAGGAAAAAGTTTTCATATCATTTTTCAATGTGATCAAGAAAGATCTTATTAAGTTTTGGACCTTGGAAGGTACCATCAAATTTTCTCTCATTATGGCGTTAGTCACTCTTTGAGGGATCCTAGTAGCAAGCTCTCTCGATGGTTGCATCCAACTTGATTTGAATTTTTTCATCTAGCCTTGGCTTGCCTAGATCTCCAATTTTGGGAGTTGCACTTGGCTATGAGTTTGGTGGCTATCATGTGTAGCTTTGTGTAGGTGTTGAGTGGGTTTTTCAAATCCCTTTCCAATTTCTCCCCAATTCATTGATATTTTGTGAGAGATGCATAATTTAGTTGATTTTATTTGTCAATCATCCTCAAGAGATATGGAAGAGCATTGGGAAATCACCCGGTCAAGACCCCAATCAGGGCCTTATCACCGGGTGATTTACCTAATGTGGATTATGTCCATTTTTTGACATCAATAGATGATTATGCCTTTGTTCTTTTGTTAATACTTGGAAGATTGAAGGTAAGTATTTAGAATTCAGTTTCATAGTAGCAAGCTATCTTGATGGTTGCATCCAACTTGATTTGAATTTGTTCATCTAGCCTTGGCTTGCCTAGATCTCCAATTTTGGGAGTCGCACATGTCTATGAGTTTGGTGGCTATCATGTGTATCTTTGTGTAGGTGTTGAGTGGGTACTTAGTTGGAGAAGTATCATGTCATGCGCATCAGAATCAAATACAAGGTTGGAGAATTGGCAACAAAGATTACATGAAGTATCCACAAGAATGTGTGCAAGAATAGACCGCGCAGTAAGATGGGTAGGTACAGAGATAAGAGAACCTCCCAGTTTTAATGGGGTGAATGACTTAGAAGAATTCCTAACCAAATATGAAGATGAAGTGTTAGAGAGTCAGAGACTCTTAGCTCTAGACATAGAACTTAAGGAAACACCTGCACGATGGTGGGGTGCACACAAAGAGACAGTTAAGGACTGGTACCAATATAAGTGATTACTGTGCATCATATTTGGCGCAGAACAGGGAAGAAATCAACTGCAGAAATATGATGGACAAGGGACACCAGTAGAACACTTAGAGAAGTGCATAACACAATGGAAAATGACACCACCAGAAGAATGGTCTCATCACTTTATTCATACATTGGAACGAATTCCAGCAAACTGGTATGTAGACCAGGAATTGTGCAGAGGCATTGTAGAATAGACAACATTACAACATAATTTTATAGTCACTTTCTCATTTGAACATGAGAACCCCAATATGGATTTAACACTCAAACATATCAGAGGGGTAATATTCATTCAAGAACCAGAGGTTGAACTTATAATGGAGCATCAACAACAGAACATATAGACAATGAAATAACTATTGTCATTCTATCATGTACAGGAAGAAGCATCATATGAAGATAACCCACGCAACATTCAAATTACGGAAATTGAAGGAGAAAGAGAGGTGGAAGGTCCATCTCTCGAATCAGAAGTATTTGTTGCGCCAATCAAGGTGACGAAAGTAAATATTGGGACAAATGATAATACCAAAATGGCCAGTATTGGAGATCACTAGGATGAGAAAAGAGTAGAAAGAATAACAAAGTTACTGCGTGAGAACAATGACTTGTTCCCAACAAACTTTACAGAGATGAAAGGCATAGTAGAAAATATAGGAGAGATGAAGATACCTCTCAAACTTGAGGATAGATCAGTCAGACAATGACCATATAGATTGAACCCAATATATAAGCAGAAAGTAAAAGAAAAAATTGACAAAATGTTAGAAGTTGGTATCATAGAACCAGTGGAGGAATCTGAATGGGTAAGCCCTATGGTATTTCAAGAGAAGAAGAAAGGAGACATAAGGATATGTGTAGATCTCAGGAAATTGAATGATGCTTGCCTACATGAACCTTTTCCTACCCCTTTCACAGATTAATTATTAGAGAATGTCAATGTCAACAAGGATGATTGGGATTTGAAGATACCAACAATATTATGGGCATATAGGACTACATGCAAAAAATTGGCAAGACATACACCACTCAGGTTGGTGTATGAACAAGAAGCAATGGTGCCATTAGAAGTTTTAGTACCTATTTTGCGCGTAGCAACAATCACCAACATGACAGAACGAGGTGCAGTACAAGAAAGGCTAAGTCAGCTAATGGAGATGGAAGAAGATAAGATTATAGCAGGATTTCACCAAGAAGTACATAAATAAAGGGACAAAGCTTGGCATGAAAAACATATTAAAATGAAGAGTTTCAAGGAGGGAGACCTAGTCTTGTTGTAGGACAGTAAATTTCTTCATCACCCAGGAAAATTCAGAATGCATTGGTTGGGACCATATGAAGTGAAGATTGTCACAGAAGGGGGAGTTATACAATTGAAAGATTTAGGAGATACAGAGATAAAAGGAATGACCAATGGGAGTTGAATGAAACTATATAGGGGTAGTTGACCTCCTGACACCTAGAAATTTATCGTGCAGTAAGAAGATATGTATATAGTGTATTATAGTAGAAGCAAGGGAGAGAAAATGAGAAAAACAAAGAAAAAGAAGAAAAATGATAAAAAGTAAAAAGAGGATTAAAAAATAGATCGACGCACTTGGAGGGACTTGACAGAATAGAACTGGTAGAACAAAATAGTGCTACACAAGAAAACCATGGTTTGAAAACACCGTGTAGAGAATAATAATTAACCGGTAGAAAGATATAATGCAAAGTAAACACCGCAAAAAGTGAAAAAGCGACAACTGTCAGTGCGACACAACTTTTACTTCTTCGTTACGCTATAAAGTCAGCAAAAGGGGGGGAAACAACCCATTGTGTTATTTTCTAAGGAGAAGAATGCAAGGCTGAGAGGAAGAGCGATAGAATGTGAAGCTTCCCTAGCCTCTGTCAATTTGGAATCCTACAAATTGTATTTCTTTTCCATATCACCACCAAGGGTTGTAGCGTCGAGCAGAACCGGACGAAGCACACCGAGTAGCACTCGGGTGCCTCAAACAGGAAAAAATGAGATGCGTATAGTGGTCGATGTGTATGAAATACACACACCATAGTATGAGAAGATCACATTACACGTGGAAGAGGAGAAGGAACCTGCACAGGATCCCGAGCAGCCGATAGAGGATGTCGAACGAACAAAATCCGACGTGTCCAGGGGAAAAGGACTGCAGGAAGCAGAACCGACCATGGATTCCACGCAGCAGGGCCTAGATCTAGAATCAAAGCATGTAATAGAGCAAGAGGCTATACCAAAGGGTTGGGTATCATTCCCATAAGGGAAAAATAAGTTGAGAGAAGAAATTTGTGTGAAGGGTGTACAACGCACACAGGCAGAACTAGGTATAGTAATGTTGAAAATTCCCAACGAAGTGAAGACTGATGATAACATAGTAGGAGGAGTTGATAGCCTTAAATAATTCGAACATGATGTCTCTGATGCCACAAAGTTCCCATATTTAGTAGCGCATCACTACCTAGAGAGCAGGGGAGAGGGCCCATCAAGCACGCCACTTTTGGAGCCTTCACAGTGGATCCTAGAACTATACAACACCGACATCATGAAATTATTAGACATACCGCACTTCAGGTGCGGGAAACACATAAACAGATGTGTTAAACAGTTGTTAGAGAGGGTGTATGGAGTCATATTATGGATGGATAGGCCATTGTCAATCAATGTTGACCTCATCGCAAAGATTAAAGGGCCACCCACAGATGGGGAGAAGTCAAAGCAATATCTAGAAGACAATACTAAGTCGAAATCCATGTCAAATGAGATCAAAGCAAATTATGGCGTAGAGAGAGGTAACATAGGTATCAAGATCAATGACATCAATGATCATGCGACATAATTTGCAACCAGATTGCTTTTTTGCAAATTAAGGCGCAAGTGTTGAAAAGAAGAAGTGCTCGCATGAGTGGTAACAACTGCAACACAGTGTGCAAAGTTGAGCTCGATCAGCTGGGTCGCTTACCTAATGAAATCATTCCTTGAAGACTATAAGGATGCACAATATTGGGGCTATGAGTTCCACTACTCATGGTTACTCATCCTCATTGCACTTATGGGGTGGCACGAACCTACATACATGATGTTCTTTCCAAGGACATCAAAATATGGCGCAATGTGCTACACGTCATTGCGAAGCAAAGCGGGTCCCAAGATAAAGAAATTAAACAATAACATGTCCATTCAATACTTAACATGGATCCATAACAGCTTGGCGGATACATGGAGGATCTCACCAGAAACTGTCTAGGAGTATGGGCAGATAGTGAATTTCCATGCATCATGTTACAGCATGTGGTTGCAAGCAAAGATAGACCCAACCAAAGAGTGGTTTCATTTGAATTATTGTGTGACGAAGCAGGAAATCCACGTGGAGGTCCAAGAGTGGCCCGAGGAGTGGAAAGTGCCATAGATTCCAATAGCAATGCCAGCAATACAAATCCAGACGCAGGGTAGCACAATCCTCGTGCAACATATAGGCAGGAATGGCACTAGCCAGAAAAAGAAAACAACAATAAGTACAGTGGGGTAAAGAAACTCAATTCGAAAGAAAACTAGGACACAAAAGAAGTCATAACATGGTCCTACACAGGGTCCATAGGCTACAGAGCAGGCACCGGGAAGACCGACATGACAGGTGAGTGCATAGGAAGTGCATACGGAGGCACAAGATGTATCCATGGACTAAGAAGTTGAGCAGGATACCGACATGGATACACGGATGCCAGAAGCATCTGAACAACTAGAGGCCCAATGGAAGAGAACAGGGGAGCAACCAAGTGGTTTCAAAAAGAAGGCAAAGACCCACAAGAAGCCTATGGAAACATCATTGATGCAAGACGACATGGATTTGATAGCCACGATAGTAGAGGACCAACTATCAAACGCATGGGAGAACATTGAGAACCACCAAGCTTCATTTTTGGAGCAAATCCAAGAGGTGAAAATTGTGTTGGAGTAGTTAAAGTTCAAAACAGAGCAACAATAGAAAAAGACAACAGTGCCAATAAAATAAGGTATATCGATGGGCGAAACAATAAAGATCACGGTGCAGGAGAGTGTAAACTTCCAGATTACTCCCGACATGTTGTTCATGGATGAGGAGATAGTGTAGAGGCCGCTGAGAGAGATTTATATGATGGACTTGGCATTGCCCAAGATTCCAACTAAAGCGTTGTATAAATTACAGGTGAGAGTTGCATAGGATATTCAGTCCAGAGCAAGGATGGATGCTACGAACTTACAATTGGTGCAGGAAGACAACACCTCATTGAAGGAGACACTTAGCCAAGAATGGAATGAGAGAACGCTAACAAAACAAAGAGTGGAGGAGATGGAGAGACAACTAACCTAAGTATTTCAATCCATCCCCAATAGCACAGAATCAGAAGAAGCATCTTCTGAAGAGAAGATGAAAAAAATAGCATAGGCCCACACATATATAAAGAGAAGATCAAGGAATTGGAGGAGCATGCAGTACCTATGACTCCCCCGGCAGTCTAAGCACAAAGAGAGAAAGACGCGACATCAGCTGCAGAAAACATTACGCAGAACATACATAGAGTGGCAGAATAGTTGGAAAAGAATGGCCAACTATGGACATAACTATTAGAGGATGGGAGCCTACAAGAGATAAAAGTAAGGGAAGACAAATTGCACGCAGCAATGGAAGNAGAAAATATGAAGACTACCGTAAAAATGAAGAACCTTCAAGCAGAAGAAAAAGCAGTGTAGACATAGAAACTCGCATGATGGACTCAGTTGGAGCCCCTATAGGAAAAGGTAGAACAATTGGTTGTGGAAATTGACATAGTGAAAGTACGCATTGAATAGATAGGCTTGGAAGGGGGTGAGATCTTATGACCATCATTTATTGCACAGGTGGTCAAAGCCATGTTAGCAAAGAGAGGCCAGGCTCATGAACAGTGCCAACGGACAGTAGATATGTACGAAGCATTGGCACAAGCAGTGACAAACAATGGAGTTAGGTAGTGACTTGGGATGAGTCACGATGTTAGTGTTGGGGGCCTATTAGGTGCAATCCTGGTTCAGGAGAAAATCATGACGTGGGAGAAATACATCTGGCAGGAGAAGCAGATGTGCATGCAGGAAAAGCACCACGTGTAAGGCAGATGTGCATGTAGGAGAATTAACACGTGCAAGAAATACACGCATGACGAAGAGGAAAGCATGCAAGGCACAAATGGAAGAATACCTAGCCATGATAGGGTTAGGGTTTTGGTAAAAGAATGTAATGGTTGGTAAGCCAGAAATATGTATAAATAGGTACCTAGGAGGTCTAGGTCGGGGTTTTGGGGTTGTTGGATGTCATGTTGTTGGTCATTATTACTATGTTGTTCGAAGAGTAAAGGACTATAATTATGATCTAATTTGTAATTTCTTGAGTTGAGGGGAGAAAATAAGGTATACCTTAAGGGTTAGATCACAAGTTGAGAAGCATGGTGTGATCTACTCCACCTCATTGTATATCTCGACCTGTTTTGATGGAGAGTTGTAATGCGCGAGGCACTGTAGTTTTGGAACAATATAATAAAAGAGCAGAGAAGACAAATCTTTGTGGACGTAGCCCAGGAGGGTTGAACCACGGTAGATCATGTCTTATGTGATTGAATATTGTGTATTTCCTTTACTATCAATGAATAGATATTATATACATGCATGAATGACTTGGTCGGATCTGTTATTTTTCATGCATGAATAAGAATGACATGGTATTTAAAATAAGATGAATTATAAGGTAACTAATGAAGACCCCAGAGTTTAATCTCATATCCCCACTCATTCCCAAGCTGCAAGCACTTGAGCGTTGCATCCACCCATAAGAAATATCTCAGGTGAGACTGTGTAGTGCACCTTGTGTATTGTGTTGCCTTTTGGTTTTACCAAAGGGGCCGATAGTTTTAGAGGGTTTTTTTTTTAAACCATAGTAGACCTGAACCTGGGTCAGCCCCAAAATGGTAGCACAAAGGGATTTAAACCAATGGTGATGAAGGATTTGGGTGTTGCAAAGAAAATCCTTGGTATGAGAATAACAAGAGACGGGAAAAATCACAAATTGACATTGTCTTAGGGTGAGTACATAGAGAAGGTGTTGGAGAGGTTTAGAATGCAGAATGAAAAACCAGTTAGTACACCTTTGGCCAACCATTTCAAACTAACTAAGGAAATGTGTCCCGAGACACGAGAGGATATATAATACATGTCCAGGGTCCCTTATTCATTAGCAGTTGGCAGCTTTATGTATGTGATGGTTTGAAAAAGACCAAATATTGCACATGCAGTGGGAGTTGTGAGAAGATATATGAACAATCTAGATAAAGAACATTGGGAGGAAGTAAAGTGGATTCTCAGGTATTTGAGAGGTATTTCTACTCATGCATTATGTTTTAGAGGTTCAGACATTGTTCTACAGGGATATGTTGATTCAAATATGGAAGGTGATCAAGATAGCAAGAGGATCACCACATGGTATGTCTTTATTGTGGGTGGAACAACAGTAAGTAGGATTTTGAAACTGCAAAAGGTTGTTTCACTTTCAACAACGAAAGTAGAGTATGTTGTTGATACAAAGGCTAGTAAAGAGATGATTTGGTTACAGAGGTTTATGGAGGAATTGGGAAAGAAGCAGGAGAATAACAGATTGTATTGTGACAACTAGAGTGTCATTCATCTTGAAAAGAACTCATCCTTCCATTCTAAGACTAACCATATAAAAATCAGGTAAAATTTCAAATGATATGTCTTGGAAGATGAAGATTTGAAGTTGGAAAAGATACATACTAGAAAGAATCCTACAGACATGTTAACAAAGTTAGTAACTAGGGAGAAATTGAGTTCCTTCTTAGTTTCAGTTGGTATTCTAGCATGAAGGTGAAGATGAGAAATTTTCCAGGTCCAAGGTGGATCATAGTCCAGTTGGTACAACAATAGTGGAGTTGTTGTGATCAGTCTCCAAGTGGGATATTGTTGGTTTTGGACCCTGATTGTCTTCTTGATTCAGAGGCTTATTTCAGTCATGCTTGGATCCCATTTCCTGACGAGGGGATGCAGGGGGGCTTGGCCCCACACTATTGTAATTAGGTGGGTCCAAGGGGGAAAACGATAATTAATGGAGCCCCCCTGGTAGGGGATTCAAGGGAAGCGCTCCCGGAGAAAAATTTAGGAAAACATTGCCTTGTAAAATATTGTAATTTCGTAGTCAATCTGGACCGTTCATTATATGGTCACATATATGATGGTAGAAGTTATGTTAGGGTTTTTTTCCCTATAAGGAAACCCTCTTTTCATGAGGGAATTATATTACAACTATGTACTTGTGTGAATATTGTGAATATTGTACTCTGAGAGAGGATATTGTGAGAGAAAGAAGAAGAAGAAGTTACAGTGGGTGAGATGTAGGTTGCATCCCTTCATTTTGTTGGAAAATAATAAAGGAAGGACCTGGAATTTTCTCTGGTGGACATAGCCCACACTGGGTGAAGCACATATATCTGTGTATCTTATGTGTTTTATTTCCACATTTGTTTTATTTTATTGCCCCGTGATCCTATTTTTCTAACAAATTGTTCCCGACAACAATGAAAGACTCAGCCCTAAGGTGGTTTATGGGACTTCGAGAATCCTCCATTAGACCTTGGGATGAAATTAAAACTTCCTTTCTTAATAAGTACCAAGACTATTGCAAGACCAGGGACTCACACAATGATATCTTCAAAATGCAGCAGCAAGCTGAGGAGAGTCTTTGAGGACTTTGTTGATAGATTTTTATATGTCATCCAAAAGACTAAACTAGGAACACTAAGTGATGAGACAACCATAACTATTTTTATAAGGGAAATATTGGAAGAATACATAGATGTACTCAATTTTATGGGTTCTGGAAATGTTTCTCATTTACCATTTGTTGATATCTGCAATTTGTTCAATAAATATTCAAGGAGTAGAGCTAAATATGGTAAGGGAATAAAGGACACTTTTTCCAGGGTAACCAAATCTGTTGTAGGGGGAGTAACCATGGTGGATTTAGGAAATTTTTTAGAAGGTTTCAAAATAGAAATCCTTGGTACTCTCATCTCACAGTTAGACACAATAAAAATTAAAAATAAACAGCAGGAAGAAAATGCAACTTTAAATATTTTTTGTCATCTATGTAGAAAAAGGCACCCTCCAAGAGAATGTACACTAAATATTGTACATATTTTTTCTATTTTAGCAGAGGATCGTGACACAGAAATTTTCCCCTTGCTACCAAGATTGAAATCTATTTACAAAGGAGCAAACGAGATAGTTGAACCTTTTCTCCAGGATGCTCCAAAGAAACCATGGCAACCATGGGTACAAGGTATGCCATATGAACCTTCTCCACATTTTTTCCCTTCTTATAATTCTCAACAATGGAAGACGCAGATACCTTGGAAACAAAATCGGCATTGGAAACCTACATGGCCACAACAGTACAACCAAAATCATCCTTGGCACCAAGGCTGGCGAGGAAACACCTATGGAAATATTCCTATTGTCCACAATGTCCATAATATCCCTTGCCAATTTCACAATCCTACCCTCCTATGTAAAAACAAGTGATTTTACCCCAACCTACTATTCCACCACTACCCCAACTGACTGCAAGTCCAAATCCCCCTAGACAAATGTAGATGTCTACACAATCGATCCCCAATCCCAACAATTGACCAAATCATCCTACTTTTAATGTTGAGTTTTCAACCTTTCCAACATACTTGGTCACTCCAGTACCAATACAAGACATACACCTAAGGTTGGGAAAGGTTTTAAAACCAAAATATTCCACTGTCATCATTGAGGAGGAAATGGAAGAGGAGGAAACTCTTGAACAAACAAACAATGATAACCAACATGAGGAATTAATTATTCCCATACATAGACACCTTCCACTTCATAATTTCAGCAACCTCGGGTATCAAAACCTAAAATATCCACTCTACATGCACAACAATCTCAAGTACCTAAAATTCCTCCCTATCCAGAGAGATTAGCCATAGAAAAACTTGTTGCCCAACCAAAGTTTTATTTAGAAGTGGAGAAATATGTAATGGAGAAATATGTAGATCCAGGAAACTTGATAGTCATCATATTTATAAAAAATGTCCCCTTATTTAACACCCTCATTGACTTAGGTGTTTCCATCAAAATTGTGATTGTCCCAACCATGGAAAAATTGCAATTGGAAAATCTCCAACCCACTCCCACTGTACTCGAACTTGCTGAAAAATCTAGGGTCAAGCCTACTAGAGTCTTGGATGACATTATAGTAACCTTGGATTCATGGGATTATCATGTGGATTTCTTGGTAATCAAACCCAAGACCACCATGGATGGTCACCTAATGATCCTTGGGAGGCATTGGTTAGCCACAACTGATGATTTTATTGGTTGTAAATCGAGAGAAATGACCATATATAATGGGATAGCTATGAATAAATTGATCCTCTAGCCACCAGCAAAGCCTGTAGTAGAAGAATCCCTGTGGGTAAGAGATCCTTACAAAGAATAAGAGACTATACACCCTCTTTTTACCATTGAAAAATCCATAAAATTGAAAGAACCCATAGAAGAAAACTTGTTGGACCAATTTCTTTCTACAATAGATTATACCCAACAGTCTGAATTATTTTACAATCATATTTTTAGAAAAAAAATTAAAGAAAATTTTGGATCATAAAGCTCCTCATCTTGTCCTATATTAGCCATTAAATAAAGTTCTGACCCTTATAGTGTTCCTATTAAGATAAGCCCGAGTAAATTTCTAAACATTAACTCTCAACTGAACGAAGATAAAAAAGAATAGGTAATTCAAGTGCTTCAACAACAATCATGCGCATTCAACACCATATCTATACTCAGAAGAATGCTAAACCCAACCAACAACCTCAATGTCGCATGAACCTCATTCTAAAAGAGATTATGAAGGAAGAACTCCAAAAACTATTGAATGCCAACTTTATATACCCCATCTTCGATAGCAAGTGGGTTTCGCTACTTGTCATTGTGCCTAATAAAAATGTTAAATGGAGAATATGTGTTGACTTTAGGCATATTAATAAAGTAACCCTGAGATATTATTTCTCATTGCACTTTATTCATTAGGTGTCGGATACCTTGTCAGGCAAACAATAATTTTCCTTCCTACATGGTTTTAGTGGGTATAATCAAATACCAATTGCACCAAAAGACCAAGAAAATACCACATTCACATGCACATGGGGGAAATTTTCTTATAGGATTTTTCCATTTGGTTTATGCAATGCCCCCACTACATTTCAAAGGGTAGTGTTAGGCATTTTTCTGATCTAATTGATGAATGTGTGGAAATTTATATGGATGACTTCTCTGTTTATGGTGATACCTTTAAAGAAGAACTCGATAATTTGGAAAAAGTTTTGATTAGATTTTGGGAAGCTTACCTTGATCTAAGTAATGAAAAATGTAGGATGTTATCAAAAGAAGGTATCGTTCTCGGCCATCACATTTCCAGTGTAGGTATCAAGGTAGACCCTGCCAAAATCAATGTCATCATGGATCTTCCAACACCACGATCACAAAAGGAGGTAAGAATGTTTTTAGGTCATGTCGTTTATTATAGGATATTCGTTGAAGATTTTACAAAGATTGCAACACCAATGTTCAAATTTCTTGTTAAAGACATTGATTTTGTATGGGACTCACAATGCCAAAATGCCTTCGACTTGAAAGAAAATCTTTCCACTACACCAGTACTTAGGGGGGCCAATTGGTCCCTCCCCTTTAATATTAGTACAGATGCTTTAGATACGACCCTCAAAGTGTTTTTAGGGAAAAAGGAAGAAAAAACTTCCTATGTTATTTATTTCATAAGCAAAAAACATGTCACCAATCGAGCTCAATTATATCGTTACTGAAAAGGAATTCCTAGTTGTTGTATATGCCATAAAAAATTGAGACATTATATAAGGGGTTATGAAGTCTTTGTTGACACATACCACTCATCCATTAAATTCTTAATGAATAAACCAATCACCAATGGTAGAATCACTAGGTGGTTATTATTATTGTAGGAGTTTAACATCACTATAATAGATAGGCATGGGAAGGAAAATCTCTTTGCATATTTCATCTCTAGAATTCAAAATGGAAGTGAAAGTGATTGTGTAGATGATAGTTTTCCTGATGAGCATTTATTTTCTATTTCTGCTAACTCTCCATGGTTCACAAATAAAGCAAATTATTTGGCCATAGGGAAATTCTTGCAAAACCTTTCTTCATGGGAAAAGCAACATATTGTCAAGATAAGTACCAATTATTCATGGATTAGAGGTGATCTCTTCTGTACTTGACCAGATCAGATTATTAGAATATACATTAATCTGAGATGTTCAAAATCTTGTGAGATTTCCATGACGGTCCATGTGGGGGGCACTTTACTAATAAGAGGATAGCCTACAAAGTACTTCATCAAGGGTACTACTGGCCAAGACTCTTTAAGGATGCTAAAATATGTGTAAGGAGTTGTGACAAATGCCAAAGGATGGGGAAGCCCGTGCAAGCTAATGAAATTCCCCTCCAACCACATGTATTGGTGGATCCCTTCGAAAGATGGGCTTTAGACTTCATAGGACCAATCTCTCCTGCATTGAGAAAAATAAATTATATCTTAGTTTGTACAAATTATGTAACCAAATGGGTAGAAACAAAATCTTTATATCAAGCTAGTGAAAAATATGTTGTTCATTTTCTTCATGAGGATATTTTTACCCATTTTGGTGTTCCAAGAGAGATTGCAACAGATTATGGAGCTCAATTCACATCAAAATCGATGCAATCCCTTGTCTAGTAGTACCAGGTCAAGCACTGCAAGTCTTCATTGTATCATCTGCAGAAAAATGGGCAAGTTGAATCCACGAACAAAGTATTGGAGGCTGTTCTGACTAAAACAATACAAATGCATCACAAAGATTGGGAAGATAGACTTCCAAAGGCACTTTGGGCCTATAGGACTACATGGAGAACCACCACAGGGTTCACACCTTATGAGCCAGTCTATGGAAAACAGGATCTCCTCCCCATTGAGTTCCAGATCAAAACCTTCAGTTCAACAATACAACTAGGCATGGAATTGTCAGAGGCCCAACAATAGAGAGTGGTTCAGTTGAATAAGTTGGATAAAATCGGGCAAGATGTCATTCAACACATTATCCTTTTCCAAGAACAACAAGCTAGGTGGCATGACAAGTTTATCAAAAAGAAGCACTTCAATCCTGGTGACTGGGCCCTCCTCTTTGACTCCAGGTTTAATAATTTCAAGGGAAAGCTTGCTACATGATGGTTAGGGCCTTATGAAGTGGAGACTATATTCGGCAATGGCTCGGTAAATATCAAGACAATAGATGAAGAGAATGTTTCTTTTCTGGTAAATGGACATATGCTGAGATTATATCACAAGCCCATGTCCACATAAAGATTTTTTCATGATATTATACAATAGTCTGAGATGGAGGTGGTTAATAGGGAGTCTCCTTCTCCCACTTCCACTTCTACTTGAATTTTATTCCAATTTTTTGATGTTGTACATACTTATTTAACAAAAAATGGAAAAAAAAATAAAAATATAATAAAAAAATGAAAAAAAAAATGTAAAAAACAAGAGAAATAAGGAGTTTAGTTATGAAAATCAACTTGTTGGAATAACTAGACATGGGACTGCTTGAAAAACAAGTTGTTGGCGGGAAACTCCACAGTAAAATTGGGCATACAAATTGTTGGTTCTACTTCATGTTCTTCAAATTATTATGATTACTCTCATGTTAGATGACGGGGGATTCAACAAGGCCTTCCTTATGAAAAAATTTAGTCCATCAACTTCAACACATCATCTGGGGGATCAAAGTCATAGATTTCAGTAGTACCTAGAG
>JASDQU010106682.1:60789-76023 GCA_032191745.1 Picea mariana | reverse complement strand
TGCTTCTGCCTCGGCTTGTTTCTTTTTAATCTGCAAGGTGTCAATTTTTGAAGCAAAAGAACTTAACATTTCAGTTTTTAAATCCTCAAGTAAATTACCTATTTCGGCTCTTGTTACTCCTCCACTGGTTTATTTTTGAACTTTTGAAAATGTGGTATCCCTGTTGTTTGATCTATTCCTTGCAGCTCCTCTTGAACATCTTTTACAGAGGTTAACAATTTCATCATATGATTCTTTAGATATGTCCCCTTTCCCAAGCATATTTGGCATATCTAGACAGTCATCCCTTACTCCTTTTAATAATATTTCTTTAAGAATATCATTACTTACATTTGGGTGACTAGATCTTTGTAGATTATACTATAGTGTTTCCACAAAGTCCTCTAGATTTTCATCCTCTTTCTGTATCATCTTGAATAGTTCCTCTTTTTTTTCTCTTTTTCTGCGATAGTCTTGATATTTGTGCATAAATTTCTATTTCATCTGATCCCATGTTGTGATTACATGACCTCCAAGACTCATGAACCATCTTAATGCATTTCCCTTTAATGTTGCTGGAAATAGCTTTAATTTTTTAGCATTGGAAATATAATCATGACTTCTACATAATCTATGAACAGACTAAAATTTACACTAATCACACCTTGCTTTGAACAGACTGAAGTTCTACTTTGAATTACAGTAAAAGCAGTTTATCTATTGCAGAGTTTAAGATTCAAAGAAAAATAATTATCAGAAGAATCCTGGATTACATTAAGAAACAACAACCTAGGGAAAAGGAACCTTTCAACACACTGCAAAGAAGACTAACTATTATGTAATAGAGAACAAGACCCTATTCCCCAAAGAAAGAATCTTCAGCACCTATCTCTGACTATTGCACTTTCATAAACTCATTATGCAAACATAATTACCAATCAAAATGATCAACAATTACCTAGGAATGAATTGTATGAAAATGATGTAACAATCAGTTGAAACAGAGTTTCAGCAAAATAGAGTTTTAACAAGGTATGAATAAAAAAAATACTAACACACTACAGAAAATAATGGGTGAATCTTGTGAAGAAGGTGGGCCCTCTCCTTCTCACAAGATTCCACAGAAATGAAAAGCAATCTACACTAATTTACACTAATCAAAAGAAATCTAAAGTTGTAGTAAAATTTACACTAATCACACCTTGCTTTGAACAGACTGAAGTTCTACTTTGAATTACAGTAAAAGCAGTCTATATATTGCAGAGTTTAAGATTCAAAGAAAAATAATTATCAGAAGAATCCTGGATTACATTAAGAAACAACAACCTAGGGAAAAGGAACCTTTCAGCACACTGCAAAGAAGACTAACTATTATGTAACAGAGAACAAGACCCTATTCCCCAAAGAAAGAATCTTCAACACCTATCTCTGACTATCACACTTTCATAAACTCAGTATGCAAACATAATTACCAATCAAAATGATCAACAATTACCTAGGAATGAATTGTATGAAAATGATGTAACAATCAGTTGAAACAGAGTTTCAGCAAAACAGAGTTTTAGCAAGGTATGAATAAAAAAAATACTAACACACTACAGAAACTAATGGGTGAATCTTGTGAAGAAGGTGGGCCCTCTCCTTCTCACAAGATTCCATAGAAATGAAAGGAACTAAGAAGAAATGCTCAGAATGATCTTTTATTCATCTGTCCAATGTGACAAGTTACAATATCAAAAGTGAACACGCTCCTTCTCTGTAATTTCCTTCTATCTAATCCTTTCGTAATCTCCCTTCTAATGATGATTTCTCCCCTATTTAAAGAGGATAATCCTCTTAATACAATTAAGCATAAAATTACATGTGTACATACAAATCCTATTCTTAGTCTGATCTAATCTTCTATGCTGGAATATGATATTCTAATCTTCCATAGAAAAATGTTGTTACAGTGGTTGTAATGGTGTTGGCTTGAGGTACAACTGTTGCAGTCGGTGTAACAACTCCTTTAATTATCTTTTCTTATTAATGTTGTATGATAAATACTGTTTCAACAACGAGATTTGTGTATTGTTTGACTGTTTTAGCAACGTGGTCTTCAAGTAGCAACGATGGTTGTAATGGTCCTAGCTTGAGATACAACTGTTGCAACCAGTGTAACAACTCATTTAATTATATTTTCTTGTTACTGTTGTATGTGAAATACTGTTTCAACATCGCAAATCACAGACCGTTTCAGCAATGGGATTTGTGTACTGTTTGATTGTTTCAGCAACATGGTCTTCAAGCAACAACAGTATATTAATTGAAGTCTTCAAACTGTTTTAGCAACTATCTATTTCTGATTAATGGCTAAGTATGAAAGTAATGTAAAATTACATGTAAAACAAATTAAACATGTAGCAAAGAGAAGAAATGTTATATATCTTTGGAAAAATAGATTAAGGTGATAATGTAGGCTTAAATATGAATGGGAAAAGGTTGTAATGATAGAAAAAAGTATGAGCAAAAAGGTACATTATAGGGTCCTAACAGTCATAAAACTCAGGGATTTCAGTAACAATGGTTGATATCATGTTAATCTAAGTCACAAAAGGAGCAGGAATATTACGTGGTAGAATGGGGAACGTCCCCATTAATGATGAGTCCTTCAACATTCCCATAACTGAGAGGTGTTTTCGCAATGAAAGGTACATTACTAGTACATTAATTGGAATTATAGAAGGCAATTTGATCGAAAGTAAAAGATTTTCCTTGGTGAGGGAAACATATCACATGGAAAAGAGTAGAAACAACTACATTCATGGAATCAATCCAACTACGTCCAAGTAGAAAGTTGTAATTGAGAGGTGCATCAAAGACCTCAACCTCAACAATAATAACTTTTCCTTCTAACTTAATAGAAAACAAAGGAAGAACACCATAAGGTTTAAATATTGTGCCATTAAATGCTTTTAAAGTATTGTGTCACTCGGTAAGGGTAGGAAATTCAATGGCTTTCCAACAAGTGACAGACATGACACAAGTTGAGGCTCCTTCATCAGTAACGGTTCGACAAATATTCTTATTTTCCACAATAACTTGTATTTGAAATGCTAATTGAGGAGGAAGCCTTGGAATATGATATTTCAAGTCAAACATTATCAAGTTCATATCAGTAGGATCAATTCCACCAATAGTCTTTAACAATGCCTTGCAGTGTTTGGGACAAATTTGAAGGACTTCGAGATCCAACATCGTAGAAGGTGCCTGCACAATATCTTCTACAATACTGTAGTTTTTAGCATCACGTGCATGAGGATTAAATGGAGACTTATGAGCAACACCCTTAGGAGGAGGATGATGAACTGTATTTAGACTCAGACATTTTAGATGAATAGGACCATTGGGAGTTGAAGTCGATGGAGGAGGTTGAACCAATGGAGGCAGTGAATTGTCAACTTTCTATTTAGAAGGAGAATAATCTTTGGCTCAAGTAGTGACTGCAATTTCGTTCTTCTTGGAGTCACCAGTACACATAAGTACAGAAGATGTGGTAGAGGGAGAGGGTTGGTCATGAATGACCAATTGGGCCTGCTGCTGAGAAGGAAAATGTTGTCAAAAAATGATGGTTGTAGGAGGTGTCCCAATCCCTTGCAGGAACTTAGTAACCTCAGGACGTCATGGACAATATCTTGTATAATGATCCTCACCACAGATAAGTCAATAATAACAAGTTTTGTAGTTTTCTTTTTCATCAAGAGGTTGATTCTTGGGTTTATTGGATTGTTGATTATTATTTTTGTCCTCCTTATTGATACCCTTCCATTTCTTTTTAGTTTGACTTTTACTGATAGGTGTAGATTGAACTGAGTTAACCTCAGAGGTTTTATCGGGAGAAGGAGTAGGAGGAGGATTATTTTTTATATTAGCATTAGTAGAATTGGGATTGGAATGACTAGCTTGCTTAGATTGATTCTGAAATTGAAAAGTGTCAATCATGCCATAAACATCATGAGAAGCTAATAGAGGTGTTGGGTTTGTATTTGTAGATGGGTGAGGAGCATCAAGGATCAAGTCATATAGAGTGCCCGTTTGTGAATAAACGAGATCCAAGTATTAAGCACGAATAATCACCTACTCTTCAATGATGACACCACCCATGGACACATCACGGGATATAGGATCGATGAGTGATTTGGTAAACTATTTGGCTAATAGTTGATCAGGAAGGGGAACTTTGATTAAGCATATTCTCCTCCACTTGTGAATATGATCGAAAATGTGAGTAGATGAGGATTGTTTAAATGAGCTCAAAATTTCAGTTCCTATCTCATATCGTATCAGTAACCAGTAATGCGTTAATAAATCCATAGATAAGGTGTTGAAATCATTGAAGAATCCTTGTGGCAATTCAATATTACATTTGGTTGCCGAACCCATAAGCGTTTGTTGGAAAATATGTAATCTAATAGAGTCATCCATCAAAGATTTGGATGAACACCAAAGATGGAATGTCCTAACGTGATTATTTGGGTCTTCTTCCAATCGAGTGTCAAACTTAGGAATGTCTGGTGGTAACTTGGTAGGTATGACCAACCAATAAGGAAAATGCAAAATTAATCATTCAAAATCCTCGATAAATATTGTAAATCCAAAGTAGCAAGAAACGACAATTGTCTGTTCACCTGAGGAAATTGGTAATTTTGAGGAGGAAGTCTCGTAGGTATATTGAGTATGACCATAAGCAGTCTATAGATAGTTAGAGGGTTTTGTTAAATTTGATGGTGGAGGGTTTTGAGTCAAATAGACAACATGAGTTGGTTGATTTGGAATGTTTCCTTGGAAAGGAGAATTAGACTAAAAACCTTGACCCCAGGTAGGATTCATAGAACTTGGATATGGTTTCCCGAGATTAGGGGGTACAAAAGAATTAACTTGACAATTTTTTCCCGTAGGATGTTGTTTATTTTCTTGGAAAGTAAAATTACAAGGTTGGGATTGTAATCAAGGGATATATTTCCCATGACCCCCAACTTGGGATTTCCCCCCAACTTGAGGTTTCCCCCCAACTTGAGGTTGGACCCTAACTTGAGGTTGGCCTCCAATAGGAATTTGAAAACCAAAAGTGACAGAATGACTTGTGCCTCCAACTTGATTGGAGCTACTTGGGCCAAGATGATTAGATCCTCCAAGTGAAGGTCGAACAAAAATTCTAGGACCCTGGAGAGAACCTGGGTAGGTGTAGGAAAAAAACTACTAGAAACATTATACCTAGGAGAAACAAAAATATTAGCCCCTCCAGATGGATTCTGGGAAGGATTAGCAATAGAAGTATTCAGGGCATTATACCCAAGTGGAAGTGATAGATTTCATCTAAGAGGAAGTGGTGTTTCAATAGGATCTTGAGTGATTACCACACTTCTGGCAGAAACATGCGTAACTTGTAGGACCATGGTAGAGCTAGTGAGATGGAGAGGAAGAATTATATGAGAACCAACCAACAATTGGTCGGAGACTGTGACAACATTACTAGTCATGCTAGTAAAATTATCTAAAGTTACTGTATACGAAGTGAAATTCATAGGCATATGTGATTCCATAGGTTGATTAGAGGTCCTCTAGTGTAGGTGACACATTCCTAGTTTTTCAAAAATATCATGTCCTAAAGAGGTCCTCCAAAGAGAAAGGACAGGGATAGAAGAGATAGGATTAAAGTTCCAGCAGTATGAACTGGAGTTCTAAATGAATCACTCTGAAAGGGAGGATCATTTACACCAGACTCTTTGTGAGGTCCAATAGATATTCTAGTATAATCTTCAGCAACAACGTCTCCTGATGAATTTTTCTGGAGAAAAAGTGGATCTTTTACAACACTCAATAACATATTTACAGGAAATATTGATTCTTCCAAGGGGGTAGAAAATCCAATCTCAGAGGTTACATCGTTATTGACTACTCCTTCAAGAGAACCCTCTGGTGAGTTAGGAAGAAAAGGAGTGTATTCTTTTAGATCTTTCGAAGGTAACCCTTGCATCATCTGTGAACGGCGAGGGCCAATGATAGCCACACCAAATAAAGAATGAAAGAAAGCTATGGCCAACTAGAGAAACAAAAAACACTCGCTAATAAAATCTAGATATCAAACAAGAAAACAAACTTTCTTATTTTGATGTCACTAGTTGGTGATGAAATCCAACGTCGCAAAATGAAGACAAGAATGTTGAGATTCAACAAGAAGATCCTACTAAATACTATGCACCTACACTAGGATGGATCTCAGGCTATTTTTAGGTGGAAATTTATTTTTAGATGATGAGAAAATTCTATTTATATATGAAGTCTATTTATAGATTGTGAGCGAATTCTATTTATAGATGTATGTCAACTATTATTATCTGATGCAGGAGCATCCCTCACGTCAAGCAAGCCAACGTGGAAGCGAAAGACAGCTAGAAGACGTCCAACACAAGTTTTGAAATTTTTCCCTTGAAGCTGATGCGCCAAACATAAATGAGATCATTTATGAATGCGCCTTGGTAAAATGTAATCAGACCTTGAGCGCCCCGCTCTTGTCTGAGATAGACAGAGGCATTTATAAGTAGTAAATGTAAGTAGGTAGAATTGAATATTAGATTATACAGTTCTAGAAGAAAGAGGGAGAACGGATATAGACACCCTCATTGTGCATTGTAACATAGTTCAGGATGAGTTAGAAGAATCCAGAGCATAGGAGAGAAGCAGAGAACTGTAGAAGAACATCATGTATAGATCTTGAATTAATAGAAGAAATTGATTCAGATTCATGGTTGTTGTGTTATTCTGTGTGTGTGTGTGTTGAATGCTCTTCTTATGAGTATTTACTTCCTGTTATGCATTTGTTGTTATGCTGTGTGTATGATTTCATGTGTTGAGATTGAAATCTGAGGGAAGTGGAATGAGTTACAAGGATTCCTGTAAGGAGTGCAGTTGAAGTCGTCTGCAAGGAGTGCGTTGATAGAAGGCTCAGATAGTTAACTCTTGTTCTCATTCACCCAGGAGTGAAATTGGGTTATACAAGCCATGCAAGGAGTGCGCAGGCTAAAGAGAGTCTCAGTCATGAAACTGAGAAAAATATTGAACGACTGCTGCTGCAGGTGTACGCAGGGTCAAAGGAACTCAACACCTGGAAGTGTTTGAGAGTTGCCGCAAGGAGTGCATGCAAAGAACCTCTTTAAGGTTGAAAGGGTGAGAAATATCAGGAAGGATAGGCCTCTGAGTTGCTGAAGATCAGCATTGGCAAGTGTGACTTAAAGTTGCAAGAACATCGTAGGTTGGCGAGTAGGCGAACCAGTCTCGTAAAGAGACATTCAGTCATCCCGTGGATTTACGAAAGTAGGAACGGACGGACGAAATCCTTTGAGGAGATTTCGCGAAGTCCCGTGAGCTGTTGGATCTCGCGGAGGTGCAAGGAGGTTACGGCAAGAACATCCAAAGGGTTCCAAGCTCAGGAGGGGTGGAGCTGTGGATTTGAACCAGGAGGGTCGTTGGATCCGAGTACATATCAGAAAATCAGGATTTTCAAAGACAGAGAAATCTTGCCGCTTGAAATCGTGATCCGCAATATCCCGACAAGACCAGAACCATTCATTGTGGAGGATGTGTGTCAGTAGATCCAGAAGAGTCAGAGTTCAGAGCATCGGGGATTTTGAAGGAAAGAAACCCTTGCAGTTTGGATTCGCGATACGCGAAATTTCGACGGGAGAGTTGTGTGGTCCACAGTCGGATCTAGTCAAAAATCAGGAAAATGGTGTTCCTAAGGTCGAAGGAAACGGGACATCAAAAGTCTCGAAATCCTGGAAGAATCGGGACCATCCATCTAGAAGGACGCGTGGCAACCATCGGTGTCATCGGGAAAGTCCCGACAGGGAGATCATCCATCAGTGTTTGGGTCATCAGGAAATCAGGGATCCCGGTGACAAAGTGTTTATGCACTTTAGTTTCGTGAACTGCGAAATAGCGAGGAGCAGCAAGAACCGTCCATCCTAGAGGACATGTGGTCGAGATCGAAGTGATCAAGAAATCAACATTAGTGAGATCGAGAAAATCAAAGATCAAGGAATATCGACAATATAATCCATGAAACCCCGAGGAAGATCTGGAGTCATTGATCTCAGCGACTGCTCACCGCCGTTGATTTTGGTTACGGAGGAAAGGCTTCCTGGTGACGTCAAATTGGGAATCGGTGCATCGGGAAATCGGGGATCCTGTTGATAAGAGGTTTAGTGCATTTCGACATGCGAAATCCCGAACCCCGATAAGAGATAACATCGTGGTCACAGGTTAACGGTCCTATGGTTCGAAGCCTATAGCCAGAGGGCTATCGTGAAAAAGGCACGTCCTGATTCGGGGAATCGAGAGTCTTGGAGACACGAGTATTTCAACATCGCAAACCCCGAAACCCCATTGGGAGTTACAGTTGCGGTCGTATAGGAGCCGGTCGTGTGGACTAAAGGCTTAGCCAAGTGGGGATAAGGCAACAAAGGAGCGTGTCAGGGATCGGCAATCCAAGTTACCAAAAACTCACGGGTGTCAAGATCTCGATAGAAGGAACCCCGAAAGAAGGAGGGGAGTCCTTGAAGAGATTACTGTGGGTGGAATATTTTTCGACAGGGAAATAGAGAACCTTTGAGTTCTTCAGGCCAAGAAAGGAGAAAAGGTCCTGTGAGCGGATGTGCCCTGGGTGGTGTGCCTGTGTCAAGTAATCCCTCGCTTGAAAATTTGCATGGGCTCCTGTCCATGAGCTCCTGCATGGTATGTCCATGCTTCAGAATTTCTGCTTCAGTCTCCCAGCTGGCATCTTCAACTGGATGTGCCTTCCACTTGACCAAATACTCGAAGTATTTCTTCCTCCTGGTCTTCTTACCCACTCATTTATCCAGTATCTGCTCCATCTGTGGCTTCTCTACAACTGGCATCTGCTTCTGCCACTGAACCTCTGGTTGCTCATCACTTGCAGTCTCTATTTCCCCAGCTCTATATGGGTATAAATCCGTGATGTTGAATATCAGAGAAATTCCGATTCCATCCGGTAACTCGATCTCATAAGCATTTTCTCCCATCTTCTTCAAGGCCTTGCATGGTCCGATTTTCTTCATCTTTAACTTGTTGTACATTCCTCTCGAAAACCTTTCTTTCCTCAAATGTGCTAGAACTAGATCACCAACTTCAAATTGAAGTTGTCTTCTATGCTGACCGGCTCTGCATTTGTATTTTTGGCTTGATTTCAGCAACCACTCCTTCACCTAGCTGTGAAGTTCCTTCATCGCTTCAGTGAATTCTTCTACACTAGCACTGCTAGTCGCAGTCTGTCCTTAATCCCTCAATTCAGAAACTCCTCTTGGCTGCATTCCATATACAATCTAAAATGGACTTCGGCCTGTGCTCCTATTCACTGAATCATTGTAAGAAAACTCTGCCTGTGGAAATATATTGTCCCAACTGCTACAGTGTTCTGTCACCAAGCTTCTCAGCAAGTCTCCTAGACTTCTGTTCACCACTTCCATTTGCCCATCCTTCTAAGGATGATAAGCAGAACTAAATGTCAAATTAGTTCCTAGCTTCTTCCATAATGTCCTCCATAAATTCCCTATGAATTTTGTGTCTCTATCTGAAACTATGCTTTTCGGCAATCCATGAAGTCGAACGACCTCCTTGAAGAACAGATTTGTGATATGATTCGCATCACTGGTCTTCTGGCATGGGATAAAATGTCCCATCTTGAAAAACCTATCCACTACCACAAAGATGGAGTCAACACCCCTTTGTGTCTTTGGTAATCCCAATACAAAATCCATACTTACCGCCTCCCACGGCTTGTCTGGTATGGGCAATGGCTGGTAAAATCCCACATTCTGTTTTCTTCCTTTTGAATGCTGGCAAATTCGACATCTATCTACAAACCTCTCGACATGCGCTTGCATCCCTGTCCAAAAGTATGACTCACTCAACTTCTCAAACGTCTTATCATGGCCAAAATGTCCANCATCTTGAAAAACCTATCCACTGCCACAAAGATGGAGTCAACACCCCTTTGTGTCTCTGGTAATCCCAATACAAAATCCATACTTACCGCCTCGCACGGCTTGTCTGGTATGGGCAATGGCTGGTAAAATCCCACATTCTGTTTTCTTCCTTTTGAATGCTGGCAAATTCGACATCTATCTACAAACCTCTCGACATGCGCTTGCATCCCTGTCCAAAAGTATGACTCACTCAACTTCTCAAACGTCTTATCATGGCCAAAATGTCTAGCCAATCCTCCACTGTGCTTTTCCTTTAATAGATTCTCCCTCATGGAGCAATTTGGAATACACAACTAATTTCCTTTGAACAATAATCCATCCTGGACCAGATAGTTTATTCAAGGTCTTCTGTCTCTGAGAACTTGATTCTCAGTTGCTTCATACGCCTCCTTAAAGTCTGAATCATCTGCGTACATGTCTCTAAGATCATCAAAGCCTAATGTCCTAACTTTGAACTCCTGCAACAACAAACACCTCCTGCTCAAAGCATCAACAACTTTATTAGCAGTACCTGAAATATGCTTAATTAAAAATGTAAAATTCTCCATGTATTCGACCCACTTACATGTCTCTGATTCAACTTTTCCTATTGGGTCACAAACTGTAATGCATGGTTATCACTATATAAAACAAATTCCTTTGGAATCAAATAGTGCCTCCATTTCTTCAATGCCTGGATGATGGCATAAAATTCCTTATCATACGTGGAATACTTTTCCTTTGCTTCATTCAACTTCTCACTGAAATATGAAATTGGTTTGTCCTCCTGACTCAAGGCCACTCCTATGGAAAACCCGCTTGCATCAGATTTTACCTGAAACGTCTTTTGAAAATCCGGCAATACTAGAATTGGTTGCTCTGTAATCTTTCGTTTCAACAAATTGAAACTCTTCTCAGCCTCTTCAATCCAGTGAAAAGATTTATGTCTTTTCTTCACTATATCCATCATTGCTGTGCTAATTCCACTGAAATTCCTGATAAATTTCTGGTAGAAACTAGCCAAACCGTGAAAACTTCTTACCTTAAATATGTTCCTCGGTGATGGCCAATTTTTGATTACCTCCACCTTATTTGGATCCATCCTCAATTCATTTGCAGATATAACAAATCCCAAGTAAATAAGCTATGTCTTCATAAATGAGGACTTCTTCATATTTATCAACAACTTCTCCTACTGTAGCCTCTTCATCACAATAGCCAAATGCTTCAGATGTTCAGCCTTCGTCTTGCTGAAAACCAATATGTCATCCAGATACACGATGAAAAATTTCCCGATGAAATCCTTCAGGACTTCATTCATCAATCTCATGAAGTTACTTGGTGCATTCATCAAGCCAAACGGCATAACAAACCATTCATACAAACCTTCATTTGTCTTGAGTGTTGTTTTCCATTCATCACCTTCTCTCATGTTAATCTGGTGATATCCACTCTTTAGATCAATCTTTGAAAAAAAATTTGCTCCACTTAAGCAATCCATCAGATCATCCATCCTCGCCAATGGAAATCTGTACCTGATGGCTATCTTGTTAATGGCTCTTGAATCGGTGCACATCCTCCAGCCTCTGTCTTTCTTCGAACTGAGTACTGTCGGAACAACACATGGACTTAGGCTTTCCCCGACCAACCCTTTGTCCAACAGCTCTTGGACCTATCTTTTAACCTCTTCATTCTCTTGTGACATCAATCTGTATGCGGCTTTGTTTGGTAAACTAGCCCCTGGTATGAGATCAATATGATGACTCACACTCCTCACCGGTGGCAACGAACGAGGTAATTCGTCCACTACAATATCAACGAACTCTTCCAGAAGTTCTTGAACTTCTTCTGGCAACTCATCCACTCTTGTGCTAGTCAGAACAATTCTCGGCTTTCTGACCACAAAGAATTGTGGATCCTCCTTCTTCTTAACTTCTGTAAGAAGTTTCTTCCCACTCATGAGAAGTACTGTGTTGTTTACCTCCAGTTTCACCTCTTTATCCTTAATTGGATGCAACATATGGGTTCTCCCATTCTTCTTCAGGGTGTATGTGTTCATCCTCCCATCATGAATCACATTTATATCATACTGCCATGGTCTACCTAGCAATAAATGACAAACATCCATAGGAATAACATCACATAAAATTTTATCATTATATCCTCCTATCTTGATGTCAACTAAGCACTGTTTAGTGACATTTACCTGATGTCCCCTCTGTATCCATGAAACTTCGTATGGAMTCGGGTGATTAGTTGTCTCTATCTCAAGCTTTTCTACCATCTTGGTTGAAACGAGATTATCTATGCTTCCACTATCCACGATAACCTTGCAGACTCTATCCTTGGTCTTGCAAGCAGTCCTAAAAAGACTATTCCTCTACACTGTATTCTCCATCTCCTCCTCTGGCATCAAAAGGACTTTCCACATCACTAGCGACCTTCCACCTTTAGTGTAATCAGCTTCAACATCTCGCCTCTGTGCATCGGCGATGTGAGTCTCTCCAGTTTCTTTATTTTTCTCTAGACACTCGAACGACCTGTGGCCATTCTTCCCACATGTAAAGCATGTGATTACTCCACCTCTTCCTCTTCCTCTACCTATGGTACGAGGAAACCTATCATTATCAGCATATCCTCCTCTCTGCTCAGTATGATGTTCTCTTTGCTCAACATATCACCCTCNCTCCATCTCCTCCTCTGGCATCAAAAGGACTTTCCACATCACTAGCGACCTTCCACCTTTAGTGTAATCAGCTTCAACATCTCGCCTCTGTGCATCGGCGATGTGAGTCTCTCCAGTTTCTTTCTTTTTCTCTAGACACTCGAACGACCTGTGGCCATTCTTCCCACATGTAAAGCATGTGATTACTCCACCTCTTCCTCTTCCTCTACCTATGGTACGAGGAAACCTATCATTATCAGCATATCCTCCTCTCTGCTCAGTATGATGTTCTCTTTGCTCAACATATCACCCTCACTGTGAAATTCCACCTCTCTCGGTTCTAGTCTAAGGTTTCTTCCAGTCATTCCTGGGCTTCTGGATTCTTTCCTAGGTAATTGCTTTGCCTTTGGGCTGGCTTCTTCCTCGGCCTCTTTGACTCTACTTTTGGCCCAGCTTCTCCTTAGATTTCAGAGCCATTTGGTAAGCATCCTCCACCATTCGGATGGTTTCCATACTCATCTCATCCTGAATCTCATACCTCAGGCCATTCATATACCTGGCCACCTTTTTGTCATTGCTTTCGCGATGACCTACCCAGATATTCAATCTATAAAATTCCTCAGTATACTCCTTCACTGTCATCAGCTTCTGTCTCAGGTTTTGCATCCTCCTGAACAAAGAAATTTGATAATCTTTGGGAATAAATTTTGCCTTCATCTTGGAAATCATCCTGTCCTAGCTCTTAATTTTCTGCTTGCCTTGGCAATGCCTGTCAGCTTGTAGTTCATCCCACCAAAAGGTTGCATGTCCTTTTAATCTCATGACGGCATGCTTGACCTTCTTATCCTCTTCAATATCTTCATAGTCGAAGTAAGTGTCTAGAGCTCTAATCCAATCTAGTAACTCTTCCCCATCTAGATTTCCCTCATAAACTGAAATGTCCATTTTTACCTTTGTACTCATTCTTGCAACATATTTAAGTAAGTGTTCACTTGCTGCATCTTCTGCTGGGATTTCTTCTTCTTCATGTCCAACATCATCTTCATCCTCAGATTCAATGATATCTCCTGCATCAGCTTTGCGCCTTTCTCTTATATCCATCTCCTCCATTCTGGCACGAAGATTTCACATTCCTCTCTCCACGTCTAGATTCTGCACTTGCCTACCTCTTTCTCTGGACAATTCCCTTTCCTCCTCTGGATCGGGTGATTGTCTACCCCTTCTCCTTGGCGGCATGGTGAATTCTCCTTTTTCTCTGCTATAGAAATCAAAGAAGCTTTTCTAAGCTCTGATACGACTTGACGCAGGCGCACCACCTAGGGCACGTTCACTCACAGGACCTTTTCTCCTTTCTCGGCCCGAAGAACTCAAAGGTTCTCTATTTCTCTGTCGGGAAATATTCCACCCATAGTAATCTCTTTAGGGACTCCCCTCCTTCTTTCGGGGTTCCTTCTATTGGGATCTTGACACCCGTGAGTTTTTGGTAACTTGGATCACCGATCCCCAACACGCTCCTTTGTTTCCTTAGCCCCACTTGGCTAAGACTTTAGTCCACATGACTGGCTCCTATACGACCGCAGCTGTAACTCCCATCAGGGTTTCGGGGTTTGCGATGTCGAAATACTCGTGTCTCCAAGACTCGCGATTCCTCGAATCGCGACGCGCCTTTTTCACGATAGCCCTCCGGCTATAGGCTTTGAACCATAGGACCATTAACCTGTGACCATGGTCTTATCTCTTATCGGGGTTTGGGATTTCGCATGTCAAAATGCACTAAACCTCTTATCAACATGATCCCCGATTTTCCGATGCACCGATTCCTGATTTGACATCACTAGGAAGCCTTTCCTCTGTAACCAAAATCAACGGTGGTGAGAAGTCACTGAGATCAACGGCTCCAGATCTTCCTTGGGGTTTCGCGGCTTATAGTGTCAAGATTCCTTGATCTTTGATTTTCCCGATCTCACTAATGTCGATTTCCCGATCACTTCGATCTCGGCCATGCGTCCTCTAGGATGGACGGTTCTCGTTGCTCCTCTCTATTTCGCGGTTTGCAAAACCAAAGTGCATAGACACTTTGTCACCGGGATCCCTTATTTCGTGATGACCCAAACACCGATGGATGATCTCCTTGTCAGGACTTTCCCAATGACACCGATGGTTGTGATGCATCCTTCCAGATGGATGGTCCCGATTCTTCCGAGATTTCGAGACTTTTGATGTCCTATTTCCTTGGACCTTAGGAACTCCAATTTCCTGATTTCTGACTCTCGCCGGATTCCTGACACCTGTCCTCCACTAGCTCCGACTGTGGACCACACAACTCTGCCGTCGGAATTTCACGTATCGTGAATCCAAACTGAAAGGGTTTCTTTCCTTTGAAATCCTCGATGCTCTGAAAACCAACTCTTCTGGATCTACTTACAAGCATCCTCCACAACAAACAGTTCTAGTCTTGTCAGGATATCGTGGATTGCAATTTCAAGCGGCAAGATTTCTCTGTCTTTGAAAACCTCGATTTTTCGATATGTACTCGGATCCAACGACCCTCGTGGTTCAAATTAATGA